>JAMZAV010004320.1:47500-107008 GCA_024449915.1 Sweltsa coloradensis
CTCAATTTTGGGACCAATTTCTTATTTGATCTACGTAAACGAAATTTGTAAATATATTAAGCACTGCGTTATACTAATGTTCGCCGACGACGCTGCTCTAATCTCTGTTCATAAGATTTTAAAAGTTGCAGAACAAAACCTTAACGCAGATTTCAGGAGCTTGGCGTGTTATGCTCACGATTGTGAATTAACCCTGAATTCAATTAAAACTAAAGTTGTACACATTTGCTCGCCTTTTAATGATTCACGTTCGGATAGCATTCACATAATAAGTCATTCCAATGAGTGTTTGCATACTAGTAATAGTGTGGTGATATGTGAATGTGTTGAGGAGATCGAGTGTGTTGATACTCACGTGTATCTAGGGTTGATAGTAGATAAATATTTTAGTTGGAAGCCTCACATTGATTCAGTTTGCAAAAAGCTTAGAAGTTGCGCATTTCAATTATATAAATTAAAATATATTTTGCCTTATACTACCTTGCGAACTGTTTATATCTCCTTGGCAGAATCAATAATTTCTTATGGTCTATTAGCATGGGGCAATGCGAGTAACATTCACTTAAAAACCCATTCAAGTGTTGCAAAATAAAATGTTAAAACTCATTATCCCTGAAAGTAAAAACTCAATCGTTTTCCATACACATGACTTGTACACATATTGCTTTTTATTGCCTGTTTCTTTACTGTATCGATTTCGCCTTTTGGTTAAATATTATTTTAGTGACATCTACAAAAATTCACGCAATGAGCATCAATATAATACAAGATTTATGTTAAAAACTAACTTTGATATTCCAGAATACGTCAATAAGTACGGCCAGAGAACTCTTAAGTATTCCTTTCCGCATACGTTTAATCAATTACCAGAGGATATGAAAGATTTGCAATCGTATAGTGAGGTTAAAAATAAACTTAAAATTTACTTACTTTGTTCCATTGATAGGCCTATTGATTAACTTATAAATCATTTTAATTTGATTAATTTAAAAACTATTTCTTTGTTATACAGTCGCGATTTTTATCATGTAAGAATGTTCTCGCCTGTCATATCAAATTCAATTAGTATATTTCAGTATTGTAAAGTCGTATTCTCGTTGTTGTATAATTATTTATTTCAGTTTTAATTTAGCCTATGAACATTATTTGTGTAATAAAATTAAAATTTAATTAAGTCTGTCTGATCCATGTACAATATAATATGTTTCATAATCCACAGACAAGCCGCTATGTGGCTTTGTGGACAACGATGTCAAATTGTTTTTTTGTAAAAAATGCATGTAATATTATTATATAATAATAAAAAAAAAAAATTATTATTATTATGATTATGATTATTATTATGATGATGTTTATTATTATTATTATTATTTAAGAGTTTTCTAAGTGTATAAGTAACAAAAGAAATAATGATGACGAAAGTAATAGCAAAACAAAAGTTATGTATGGGAATAAAATTAAAGTAATTAAATAAATGTGTATGAAGTTAATTAAAGTTTGTTAAATAGATTACTTTGGATGAGAAATTTGGAAAGTTTGTCGCCGTTATCATATGATAGAAGTTCTTCATATGATTGGGAGAGATCAAATTGCATGCGCAAGGCATCATATTTGGTACATTCTGCTAGCATATGATGTACGGTTAAAGGTACATCACATGTGTCACATATGGGAATAACCATTTCGCTTTATTTATTTTTATTTATTTATTTAACATCTATCCTATTCACTTATAAAAACTGATTTACAAAGGAGGACAACTAAATAAATCTAATTACATAGATGCAGAAACAACAATAAGATTATAATTATAATAAGATTATAAGATTATTATTAAATTATTATATATTATAATGGTTAAGAGATATCCGTGTGTTAGGCGTGTGTGCCCTATAGGAAGTCTCGACAATACCACCTCTTCTCTACGTGAGAGTCGAGACGTAGGTGGACGAATTTTGTTAGTCAATGTGGGCATCACACTACGCAATTTGTTATTTTGCAACACATCCCAAGATGCTTGTCGCAAATCCAACAATCTTAGCTTGAATCCACTCTTGACATCTGGAACGGGAACTAGATTGAAATCAACGTCGCGACGCTGGGAAGCTTCCTTAGCAGCCCTATCAGCGTGTTCATTTCCCTCTATGCCCACGTGTCCAGGTATCCAGCAAAACTCTATTATATAACCCTTAGAGGTTAGTTTTTCTAAATAGAATTGGATGTCTTGTACCAAATGATGACTTGAATACATGAGTTCTATAGCTTGAAGTGAACTTAAACTATCTGAACACAAAAGGTATTCTCCACAACGACAACGTAGAATGTATTTAAGAGCTTCACGGATGGCGAATAACTCTGCAGTGAAAACTGAACACACGTCGCTTAGCCTGAAACGTTCAGTTAAGGTGGAGCAATAAAAAGCACTTCCAACCTTAGTCACGGGTAGGTGAAAGAAACGGGGGGTTCTCACGTCGTCATCGTCTTTGGCATCGTTCGTGTTATCATGGTCGTCGTCGTCGTCAAGGAGGTCACCGGGCTGCCCGGGCATTGGCAATGTGTTCTGTTATTGGATTACTCGAGGCGGCAGGCGGCAAATGCATATTACACAAAAACACGTCTCTCTGTTTGTTGTGTCCGTTTGGAACAAATTTTCCAGACCACAATTATTTCGACATGTCTCCAGCATCTCTGACACGGCATTTGTCGAACCCTGCATGGCTTGCTTTGACCGAATGACCGTTAGAGGTAGCTAATGCATAACGCGTGAGACTCTGATTTGGAAGGAAACGGTTGAATCCCGTCACCAGCAATCCTTGCTGAAAGTTTCATACGGGAATTCTTGAGCCCTTAGGCGAATGCCGGGATGCAAGCCTATTTTAGTTTTTTTTATTTCTAGTGCAGTGCGTACAATGTTTTCACTCATATTCAATTAACAAATTCTGTAATTAGCAAAATACATACTAAATATGTACGTCGTCTCTAATGGATGCTTAGTTGGTTGGAATCCGCCCGGAGAGTGAAAATCCTGAGATCTTTAATATACCATGTGGAGACAATTTTTAATTTCTGTTTCATGATAACCCACCAATGCACTTCTCAGGGCTAAACAAAATTATACGAACATGTCAATCGTGTGGATGTGTGCGTGTGTCAATACAATGATCTACTGAAACACGCGCCATCGAAATGATGGATGGTCCTGTAGAATCGAACACAAAATAATTCCAAACTGGCCCTACTCATATTTTTTATATGCACATTACAACAAACTACAATCACTGCGTGAAATGGTTCCCCCTATCTCGAGCGGAAAATTTTTCGTTATGTTTGTGGAAGTCATAATGAATACATTATTCGAGTAAGCTAATAATAACATTTATTGAGTTTCACATTGAAAGGACTACAGAGAAAACACATCTGCTTTCCAAACCAGCAGTTGAGAGAGAGTTAGACCTTCATTTGTATTTAAGCTCAACAATGATCTAACATAACAATTATTGGCTGGTGGTTGGAAGTCACAGCCTTCTAAATAAGTAAAATGTCAGGTTGTTCAATTAGTAGATAAAGTAGGTCACTACAAGACCCCCCCTCCAGTGAACGAGCGTAGCGATGGGAAAGAAATCTCTATGTGCCGAGGCGAGCCGATGCGCACACGCGACGTCTTGCTCGTGTCGTGACTAGTGGCGGGGTAGCAGTGACGGCAGCATAAGTCCCGACCAGAGACGGATTGGCGGATGTGATCCAAAATTGTTGCGGACAACGGAGGCACGTACTATCCTAGGTAGCCGGGAAGTGCTTGATGTTCGGTCGATTAGATTGAACGGTTTGGTCGATGGTTGTGCGGTATCAGGAGCTGTGCTGTCAAGAATGAAGGCAGGCTTCAAACCGATCTATGGATACTACCACTCTTTTCCCTATACGCAGAATAGTGAAATACTTCTCGTGCCTTGCTATGATTTCGTATGGACCGTCATACGGTTGCTGAAGCGGAGTTCGGACAGCGTCATGGCGCACGAAAACGTAGGAACATGTTGCGAGGTCCTTGAACACAAATACATCTTTTTGCCCGTGTCGGGTAGGGCGTGTCGGTCGGAGCATCTGGAGTCGTTGGCGAAGTCGGCTGACGTACTCTGATGTGCTGTCTGGCGTTGACGTCGGAGGCGACAAATATTCTCCTGGAAGTCTGAGAGTAGTTCCGTACACCAACTCGGCAGATGTAGCTTTTATATCCTCTTTCCATGCTGATCGAATGCCCAACATGACCCATGGCAAGTTATCGGTCCAGCGATCCTCTTCATGGCATTTGAGTGCGGCCTTGAGCTGGCGATGGAGGCGTTCGAACATTCCATTGGTGGCAGGGTGGTACGCTGTAGTTCGGATGAGAGTAGTGCCTAACAGGTGGTTTAGAGACCTGAAAAGGGCTGACTCAAACTGCCGGCCTTGATCGGTAGTGATCCGAAGGGGCGTCCCAAAACGCGATATCCAGCCTGTGATGAGGGCAGAAGCAACTGTATACGCAGTGATGTAGGATAAAGGAATTGCTTCCGAGCCAACGAGTAAATCGATCTACGCATGTAAGCAGGTAACGAAATCCAGATGACTCAGGAAGAGGACCCACCAGATCGATGTGGATATGGTCAAAACGAGCGACTGGAGCGTTGAAATGTTCAACAGGTGTCGAGACGTGTCGTGTGACCTTTGATCTCTGACACGCTATGCAGGCCCTTGCCCACTCCTTGCAGTCTTTCTTTATCGAAGGCCAGACGTAGGTCCTTGAGACAAGACGGACTGAGGCAGCAACACCGGGATGGGACAGACTATGAAGACTGTCAAACACCTGGCTACATACATGATACATACATACTACATATATTATTTTTTAAATACGTGCCTTTTCAAGCACAATAAGTATAAACATTAGTAACAACAGTTATTATTTACTACAATTCAGAAATTACAAAAGTCCGCCCCAACCGGGATTCGAACTACGGGTCTCCCACATTCCAGGTGAGCGTCTTAACCACTAGATCATCAGGACGGGTACATTTAAACGCTCACCTGGAATGTGGGAGATCCGTGGTTCGAATCCCTGTTGGGGCGGACTTTTTTAATATCTGAATTGTAGTAAATAAAAACAATCACACCTACGGGAGTGTTTCCCGACCAACCGAATCGAGGAAGTAACAACAATGCTCCAAAGAGACTTCATTTAAAGACATAAAAATTAGATGTACAAAATATGCTTAAAAGAATGTTTGGGTGAATGTTTTTCAATCAGAGACATGAAGTCAGAAAAAGTATTAAAACAGTAAGTAGGTGTTCCAGAGTGCTTCATAGTAACTTTATTTCATAGCAACACTGAGAAAACAATAATGTATTATGTGTATATGTGCTAGCAATAAGAAATAACAGTTACCAGTTTCCATTGGTTGTGTTGTAAACTGACCCGTTATAAGAAATTTAGCGACGATTAATATCATGTTGGTAGATTTGATTACAACGCCTATTCGATAATTCGGTGTAAACATTAAATGCATCTTGTAAAACTAGTTACTAAGTACATTACCAAGGTGACAACTGAATAATAATACACACTTTCTTTCGGCATGTTCACAACACACAAAACCCACACTCAAAATTACTTAAAGATCAGACTATGGATAACTAAATTTTGGAACTGAATACAATAAATAAACATCAGCTAATAAATATAAGGTTATCAGGAATGACAAATAAGTTATTAAAGATGCAGTTTCTTGATATGCTGATTTAAATTACTTTTAAGATGAGCACGATAAGCACAGTGAGGACATTTAAACTGGGGGTATTTACCACACACATAAGTAACATGTTGATAATAGGTGACATTTCTTTTGAATTTCTTTCCACAATTCTTACAAACAAGTCGAGGTTCGTCTCCACACTCGTGCTTAATGTGTGTAATAAGGTTACGTTTATGCCGAAATTTCATGTTGCAAACAAGACACTTGTGTGGTTCTAGTCGTCTACAGTCATCTTTCACGTGTCGTGTTAAACTACCCTTATTCTTGAAGCTAGATGGACATCGTGTACAGTGATATCTTCCATCTTGCAGCCCGTCATCAGGAACTGGACGCCAGGCTTGGTCGGCATCTGATACTGACAAACATCGAGCTGGAACTGAAACAAAAACCAATATTTAACAAGAAAACAAGGTTTGATTAATGATTATAAGAAAAGTGTTGAAAACAACGGCGGTAAGCAGAAAAACAGATAGTCAATAGGTTTTAAGAAATTTCTAAAAATATTGTAAATTACATAAAGAAACGTTAGAAGAATTACATAATTGAGAATAAATAAACGTTATCAACTGTACAGAAAAGAACAATTCTAAACTGAGAGAAGACTCAACTTTCATCTTAGCAACTTATGATAACACAATGAATAATACATTGATAAACAAACAGCAACATCCGTGCAGAATTTAAAAACAAGATGCGTAATCTTCACCAAGTGAACTTTTTTAATAATATAGTTGATAATTATTAAAAATGAAACTATATAACAGGTAGTAACTTTATAAATAAAAATCATTGGACTTTTCACTGTTAATAATATCTTTATTTTAAATTGTGATATTTCGATTCCTTTACAGGAGTCTTTATCAAACTAACAATTAAAAAAACACAACATACAAGACAAAAAACATTTCATAACAAATCATTAGTATGGCTGTGTATTAGTACCAAGTTAATATCAAAAAAGTTTTTATGAATAAAAATAAAAATAACAAAAAAATAACAATAAATTTACATATTGGACTGATGGTATTTGAAATTAAACTATTGATCTAGTGATGAAATTGATGGACAAAAACTCTTCCAAATAGCTGGATAGTTAACACTAGGCACACTAATTGTATTGGCCACACAGAAACTCAAGAATAATGTGAAACATCATAAGATTGATGGATCAAAACTAGCAGAACATGTGTACGAAAATCACCATCATATTGATAGGGAAAACACTTCAATCCTGGCACATGAATCTAATGCCACTACACGGAAAATTAAGGAAGCTGGTTTGATTTCCTGTGTGGCCAATACAAAAATAGTGTGCCTAGTGTTAACTATCCAGCTATTTGGAAGAGTTTTTGTCCATCAATTTCATCACTAGATCAATAGTTTAATTTCAAATGCCATCAGTCCAATATGTAAATTTAATGTGATGTTTTTTGTTATTTTTATTTTTATTCATAAATACTTTTTTGTTATTAACTTGGTACTAATACACAGCCATATTTATGATTTGTTATGAAATGTTTTTTGTCTTGTCTGTTGTGTTTTTTAATTGTTAGTTTGATAAAGACTCCTGTAAAGGAATCGAAATATCACAATTTAAAATAAAGATATTATTAACAGTGAAAAGTCCAATGATTTTTATTTATATAGTTGATAATATCCTGCTGAACACCAGTTGTGTTTTAATACAAGTGAAATAGTGATCGATGAAATAAGTAAACATTACAAGATACATGGCATCATAATATATCTCAATGAAGATATTTATACAGTTTTAAAACTTTCCAGAGTGCTTCAAAGTGACTTCATTCGAAAGACAAAGAATGTGAACTAGAGCGTTTGGGTGCATGTGTTTTAATCCGCACAGACATATTATAATGTTAGTATTAGTTTAGAATATACATAGTGAAATATAACCACTTAACAATTTCCACCACGATTTGAGTATCTTTAATACCAGGACAATATTGCTACCATTGAACATTTAACTCATATATCAACATAATATAACGTTATATAACGTTGCAGTATCAAAACATTTTCATCTGATAGTTCAATCAGGGTAAATGGCGTCAGAATAACCCTCATGGTATTCACACAGTTAAGAAGTGATTCAGAGTGCTCCATAGTGAGATTATTTTCAAAGATACACAACACTGAGATACAAATATGTTCAACAAAGCGTCAGTATGGTATGTGAGAGTTTTCAGAGACCTATGTCCTAGCCATAATAAATAACAGTTGCGACAGTTGCATTATGTGATCCGGGCCCAGATGTTTAGCGGTTAGTCACCTTAAGAGAGTCACAACAGGTAAAACAGTTGGTCAACCTGCAGTCGGCTTACCTACCGAACGTAGACTTTCCTTTTAAGTAGGATGTGTTAATAAACTGGACGCAATAATTTAATGTAAGAATTTTAGCGACAATGTTTTTAAAAAGGATTCCAACATTAATACGAAAATTCGATGCTTAAACAATTTGATTTAATAATAGAGTGGAAATTGTAATAATGAGTTGAAAAAGTAACTTATTAAGTTGTCAACAGAATTATAATAATATACATTTTCAGTCTTTAAACAAATGTTCACCATGCACAAATTCCACATTCAAAATCTAGAAGAAAAATATAAATCATGGAACTAAATACATCAAATAGACATCAGGTTATAGATCAGCTAATCAAGAATAACAACTAATTTCATTGTATTTGATAAAACTATCACGATTAAAATAAAAACGATTTTTTTATTATCCACATGTTAATTGCTTTTCACTAACATTATATCTGAAGATAACAAAGCCATTGTGTATGCATTCTCTTGATATGCTCACATATAGATTTGAGATGTGCACGGTGAACACAGTAAGTACACCTAAACTGGGGATCTTGACCGCTCACTTGAGTCACATCACATGTTAAAACAAGGCGACTTAAGTTTGATTTTTCCCCACAATTCTTACAAACACGTCGTGGTTCGTCTAAACACTCGTGCTGCATGTGTGTCATGAGATTATGCTGATAAGTATATATTTTCTTACAAACTAGATACTCTCAATATACTAATGATGCTTTTCCAACATGATATTTGAGTATAACAACATCATTATGGATGTAGTTGCTTGATATGCCGAGCTACATTACATTTAATATGTGCACGATAAGCACAGTGAGGACACTTAAACTGGGGCGCTTTGCCGCACATATAAGACACATGTTTATACAAGGCGTCTTTAGTTTTGAACTTTTTTTCACAATTCTTACAAACAAGTCGTGGCTCGTCTCCACACTCGTATTTCATGTGTGTTGCTAAATGATGCTTGTACTTGAAGTTAGAGGGACATCTTGTACAGTAGTATCTTGAATCTAGCAGCAGCCCGTCATCAGGAACTGGACGCCAGGCTTGGTCGGCATCTGATACTGACAAACATCGAGCTGGAACTGAAACCAACACCAATATGTTAATAACACTACAAGGACTGAAAACAGTAGGTGTATTTCAAGACATTGCCAAGATATTTTCATAATATAAACAAATTGTTCGAATATTTGAATAAATTGAAAATAGAAAAATGATATCAACAACAATGCTTAACTGATAGAAGTCTCTAATTTTTATCTGAGCAACGTATATGGTAACACAACCAAGAATACATTGCAATAAGAACAGCAACATCAAGCAAGCAACATTCATGCAGTATTTAAAAACATTCATGCGTTATCTACACCAATTAGATCTTCAAATATAGTTGGGAACATCCGGCTGAACATCGGTGCAGTTATAAAACAAATTACATAAGTGATCAAGAACAATAAGTAAACATAACGAGATAAATGGCATCATAATAATAATAATAATAATAATAATAATAATAATAATAATAATAATAATAATAATAATAATAATAATAAAAAAAAATAATAATAATAATAATAATAATAAAAATAATAACTCTCAGGTAGATTTTGAATAGTTACAAACGTTCAGAGTGCTTCAAAGTGACTTTATTTCAAAGACATAACATAGTAGGATAAATTTAGTACATAGTAGGATTAATTTCGCACCAACCAATGTTAATATTTTCATAGGTTTAGAATATTAATAGTGATATATAATAATTTAAGAAGATCCATCACGAGTTAAGAATCTTCGTCATCAGGAAAACTTAAATATCGTCAAAAATTTTACCAATATATCAACCATCTTACAAGTCTGAAATATATATCAATCTTACTGATATTATTGAAATTCTTGCCGACGTCTAAACATTTTCTGCGGTTATTTCAATCAGGGTAAATAGCGACAAAAATACTCATGGTATTCAAACAGGTAGAAGGTATTCCAGAGTGCTTTATAGCTGCTATATTTCATAACTAGGAAACTTCGCAAACGCTTTTTCAGGCGCGTTGTTGGATGAGCGTAATTGTTTAAGGGGTTTTTTTCACTGAAAATATATGAAAAAACAGCAATTTTGCATTATAATTGTTTTAATTGTTTTTTAAGTTTACTATTTTATTTATTGACTACATATTTTTTTTGCTGATATAATGCTGAAAGCATTAATTGAATATTTTTCTTGAGCGCTGCATGCTATTTTACATGGGAAAATGGCTTACCGGTACTGATATTAGGCCTAATCTAGGGCTGTATAGAGTGTTATTCATAACAATTTTAGTCAATTTTAAAGAAACCTAAATTAACAGGTTAAAAAGGCCCAGTAAATTCATGTAAAATAAATAAACTGAATCTTTAGGCTATGTAACACTCAAATTTACTAAAGACAACATAAATAAACTTTAAATGCTATTATCTCGAAATTTTTATTCTAGCACATTTGCTAACGTTTTTTCCTAATTCTTCTACAGTTTTAAGATAAAAGGATAATTTCTTTATTAATATGCTCACAAGTCTTATTCTGACAAATTCACTAGACACTTTTTTGATGAGATTTATAGCTTTTTAATAAAAATATGGGAAATATAGATTTGTTACAAAAATATACATTTTCCAACAATGTAAAGGAAAAAAATCATATTTATCAAACAAAACGAAAATTATAAAATCCGTCTGGTGAATGTTTAGATGTATTATTTTTTAATCTAAAACACCTTTCACTTAAATAAAAAAAATGAAAATTGTAAAAAGCCTTAGCAATATCGCAGCATCATAGCAAAATCGTAAAATTGCAATTATTATGAGTAATAATTAAATGAATGCGCTTAAATTTCACACAAATATATTAATTCATAAAATTAAGGTTCTGTGAAAAAATCATTACAATCGGATAAAGCATGTAGGTGTTATAAGTTGAAGAATTTCTTTGAAAATCGAAAAAAATCGAAAAATTGCGATTTTAACGAGAAATAATTTTTCGATCGGTTTTTCAAACCGTGCAGTTCTAAGTTCAGAGATTACAAACGTCTCCAGAAAATTTCATCGCAATTGAAGTGTTGGTTTAGCTGGAATCGTGTTAAAAAACAGACAAAAATACAAAAAAAAACTTCGGGATTTTTTTCTCCAGTGTAGTTGGATAAGCGAAGCGAAGACTTAAATTTCACTGCCCCCCGCCAAAAAAAAATAGCTCGTTTTTTTTGGTTTTTTGGTTTTTTGTTTTTGATTTGTAATATCGTACATTTACGATTTTTTTCGATTTTTTGTGCGATATTTTCGTGCCATTTGGGCCAATTCTGACCAAACGGGTGGGGCTAAAACGTTCATATTATACATGGACAATAAGGTTATGGTGATGTAGTACATTTTGAAAGAAAAAGTTGAAAAAGTTAACCAGAATCTATAGAAATAAAGCTTTTAATAAAAGTTTTTTGATATTTTCGTGCCATTTGGGCCAATTCTGACCAAACGGGTGGTGCTACAACGTTCATACTATACACGGACATTAAGGTTATGGTGATGTAGTACCTTTTGAAAGAAAAAGTTGAAAAAGTTAACCAAAATCCATAGAAATAAAGCTTTTAATATAAGTTTTTTACGGCAAATAATACCAATTGACAAGAAACAATAGAAACTTGACAACTATCACCTACAATGCGTAGGAAACAAAACAAAGCACTTGCAAAAGTTAAGATATCCAACGCAAACTAAAAACTTTAAAAAGCTCATCCATCAACGCGGCGGGACTTTAGCGTTTTCCTAGTAAAATGGAATCTTCGCTTCGCTCGCTACGCTCATCCAACAACACGGAGATACGGATATGTTAAACAGAGCGTGTGTGTGAGTGTGTAAGTTTTTGGATGAGCGTAGCGAGCGAAGCGAAGATTCCATTTCGCTACACTAGAGAAAAAAATCCGGAATGTTTTTTTTCCTTTTTTTTAATTTTTGTCTGTTTGTTAACACGATTCCGGCTAAACCGATACTCCAATTGCGATAAAATTGTATGGAGGCCTTCGAAATCTCTGAACTTAGAACTGCCACGTTTTTGGGTGCAATCGAAAAATTATTTCTCAGTAAAATCGCAATTATAAGATTTTTTTTCGATTTTAAAACATTTATTCGACTTATAACACCTACATGCTTTATCCGATTGTTATGTTTTTTTCACAGAACCTTAATTTTATGAATTTATATATTCGTGTGAAATTTGAGCACAATCGAAAAATTATTTCTAATGAAAATTGCAATTTTACGATTTTGAAAAAATTTTAAAACATTCTTCGACTTATAACACCAACATGCTTTATTCGATAAAATGATATTTTAACAGAACATTAATTTTATGAATTTATATATTTTTGTAAAATTTGGGCGCAATCGAAAAATAATTTCTCATGAAAATAGCAATTTTACACTTTTTTCGTGTAAAAAAAACATACGCTCATCCAACAACGCGCATGAAAAAGCGTTTGCGAAGCTTCCTAGTCATAAAAAACATATGTCATAGTTGTGTGACAGTTGAATGAAGTGATCAAGATGTGTGCCAGTTAGTCACCTGCAAAACTGATGAGTAACCTTCAGTCGGCATCACAACTATACGTAGAATTTACTTTCGCGTCATTTCTGTTAATAAACTGAGCGAATGAAAGAAATTTAGTAACAATTTATATCAAATTAATTGATTTTATTTCGGGTCTATACAAGAATTCAGTTTAAAAATGAATTGCAACTGGTAAGAAAGAAAAAGGTGACAACTGAATAATAATACACACTTGGGGTCGGTATGTTCACCACAGACAAAACGCACACCCAGAATCTAGATCCACACTATGGAAAAAAATAAATTATGCCATTTATAGGCGTAAACGCGTTCTCCCCTCTGGACACACCATGATTCTACTTTTAAGGGTAAATATACCAGTTTCTGTGTTTAAAGAAACTGAACAGGGAAGGGAACTGAATAAGATAATTATTAGAGAACATTAATTAATAGATAAGCTGATCAAGGATAACAAATTAGTTCAAAACAAAAACTCATGTATTCACTTGCTTTGTGCTTAACAAATATAATATCCGACGGTTACAAATCTAAAATAAGTAAATTACATTTAAGATATGCACGATGACCAAAGTTGGAACAATAAAACAGGGGCTCTTTTCTCCACACGCATCCCACATGTATGTTCAAGCTGCCCATAGGTTTCAATATAGTTTTACAATTCATATAAACAACACGTGGTTCCACACTCGTGCTTCATATGTGGATTGAGATTATATTTTTTGCCAAAATATTCTGTTACAAACGAGATACTCTGTACGTTAAGGATCATGGTACTTCTCCAACATCATATCAGACTATAACAAAGCTATTAGGGATGTTGTTTCTTGATATGCTGAGCTAAATTACCTTTAAGATGTGAATGATAAGCACAGTAAGGACACTTAAACTGGGGCTCTTTACCACACACATAAGTCTCATGATTATACAAGGCTACTTTAGTTTTCATTTTCTTTCCACAATTCTTGCAAACAAGTCGTGGTTCGTCTCCACACTCGTGCTTCATGTGTGTCATGAGATTACGTTTTTGACGAAACGTCTTGTTGCAAACTAGACACTTGTGTGGTTCTTGTCGTCCACAGTCATCTTTCACGTGACTTGTTAAATTATTCTTGTGCTTGAAGCTAGAGGGACATCTTGTACAGTGATATCTTCCATCTTGCAGCCCGTCATCAGGAACTGGACGCCAGGCTTGGTCGGCATCTGATACTGACAAACATCGAGCTGGAACTGAAACCAACACAAACATGCTAATAACACTACAAGGATTGATAACAGTAATGTGTTTCAAGATATTGTCGAATTATTTTGTAAATAATATATACTATTGTTAGAAGATTTAAATAAAAAGAATATATAAATAATATCAACTACAATGCTCAACTGAGAAGACGAGTTTTATCTTAGCAACTTATAGAAATACGAACAGCAACATCATGCAAACAACATTCATGCAGTAAAGAAAAACATACATGAGCTACATGAGCTACATGAGCTACATTAGCTGATAAAATATAGATAGGAGCATTCGGCTGAGCTTTGGTTCTGTTATAAAACATATACAATAAGTAAACATTACAAGATAAATGATATCAATAATACTGTCAAGGTAGATATTGTAAAGTTACAAAACGTTCCAGAGTGCTTCGAAATGACTTTATTTCCAAGACATAAAATAGTAGGCTTTTCAAAATATGTTAAATAGAGCGTATGGGAAAATGTGTTAAAATCTGCACAAACCTTTGTCTCGATATCAGGACAATTTTGATACCATCAAACATTTACCAAATATATTAACCATCTTACTAGTCTGAAATACATATAAAACTTAGTAACATTATAAACATTCTAACCGATGTCAAAACATTTTCTGTCTATAGTTCAACCAGTGTAAATGAAGTCAGAATAACACTCATGGTAATCACACAGAAAGTGTTCCGGAGTGCTCCATAGTGACTTTATTTAAAAGATATACTACACTGATATACAAAAATGTTCAACCAGAGCATGAGTCAGTTTTCAAAAACCTATTTGCTAACCATAAGAAATGACAGTTGCTACAGTTGCATTATGACAGAGTAACAACAGATAAATTGCTGTGAAACCGGCAGTCGGTTTCCCAACCAAACGTAGTATTTTCTTTTGCGTCGGATGTAATAACTAGGAAAACGCTTAAGTCCCGCCGCGTTGTTGGATGAGCGTATATGGTGCATTGAGATGCCATGTGTTTACGCGGATTTTCTGTTGTTCTGTGAAAAAATCATTACTAAGTCGAAGATTTTTTTTTAATTAAATTGAATTATATAAAACATTAACCTAATTTTTATAATTTAATTAAATAAAATAAAAAATTAACTTAATTGTTTTAATTATTCGAAATTTTTTAAAAAGAAAAAATCGTAAAATTGCAATTTGCATAAGAAATAATTATTCGATTGCGCTCAAATTTAACACGAATATATTAATTCATGAAATTAAGGTTCTGTAAAAAAATCATTACAATAGGATAAAGCATGTAGGTGTTATAAGTCGAAGAAATGTTTTACAAATCGAAAACAATCGTAAAATTGCGATTTTTATGTGAAAAAATTTCCCGAATGCGCTCAAAAACGTGGCAGTTCTAAGTTCAGAGATTTCGAAGGTCTCCATAAAATTTCATTGCTATCGGAGTTTCGGTTTAGCCGAATCGTGTTAACAACACACAAAATACAGAAAGAAAGAAAGAAAGAAAAAAAAAACATTCCGGATTTTTTTCTCCAGTGTAGTAAAATGGAATCTTCGCTTCGCTCGCTACGCTCGCTACGCTCATCCAATTAACTGTGCGATTGATGGAATTTAGCGACGGTTGCTTTTTTTGGTGGATTTCAACGTCAGTTCGGAAATATGATGTCAAAGACATAAGTATAGATAATATTAATAATAATAATAATAATAATAATAATAATAATAATAATAATAATAATAATAATAATAATAATAATAATAATAATAATAATAATAATAATTATAATAATGATGATGACGCGGAACTTGTAATGCTTAAAATCTAGACCTGAACTTTGGAAAACATAAATCATAGAACTAAATACAACTAAAGGACATCAGGAATAAAATAGCTGATCAAGGTTGACAAATTATATAAACTGACAATAAATCTATCATCAAAAAAATTTTAATTTTTTAAAGGGTTAACATTATATCTCTGAAGACAACTAAGCAGTAATAAATGCTTTCTTTTGATATGATGATTAACATTAAATTTGATATGTGCCTGATGAGCACCGTGAAGACACTTAAACTGGGACTCTTTACCACACATACGAGTCCCATTATGATACAAGGTGACTTTAGTTCTATCTTTCTACAATTCTAACAAACAAGACGTGGTTCGTCTTCACACTCGTGCTTCATGTGTGTGATGAGATTATGTTTTTACCGAATTATTTTGTTACAAACCAGACACTATCAGTAAACTCAGGCTAATGTTGCTTCTCCAACATGATATCTGATTATAACAAAGCTATTTTGGATGTAGTTTCTTGATATGCTGAGTTAAATTACTTTTACGATGTGCACGATAAGCACAGTAAGGACATTTGAATGAGGGGTCTTTACCACACACATACGCAACATGTTGATAACAGGTGTTTTTAGTTTTGAACTTTTTCCCACAATTCATACAAACAAGTCGTTGTTCGTCTCCACACTCGTGCTTAATGTGTGTCATGAGATTATATTTTTGACGAAACATCTTGTTGCAAACTGGACACTTGTGTGGCTCTTGTCGCTCACAGTCATTTTTCACGTGTCTAGTTAAATGCGTCTTGTTCTTAAAGCTACGAGGGACATCTTGTACAGTGATACCTTCCATCTTGCAGCCCGTCATCAGGAACTGGACGCCAGGCTTGGTCGGCATCGAATACTGACAAACATCGAGCTGGAACTGAAACCAATACCAATATGTTAAAACTACAAGGATTGAAAACAGTAGATGTGTTTCAAGAAATTGTCGAATTATTTTCTAAATAGCACAAACAATAACTGTTAGAAGATTCAAATAAATTGAGAATAGCTAAATGATATTAACAACGATGCTCAACTCAACACAACCAAGAATACATTACAATATGAACAGCAACATCGTGCAAGCAACATTCATGCAGTATTTAAAAACATACATGCGTTATCTACATCAGTAAGATTTTTAAATATAGTTAGGAACATCCAGCTGAGCTGAACATCTCTTATACAACAAATACAATACGTGATCAATGACGATAAGAAAACATTACAAATATATAGCTCCATAAAAACTCTCAGGTAGATATTGAACAATTACAAAACGTTTCAAAGTGACTTTATTTGAAGGAAATAATAATGTGTTTAAATCAGCACAAGACCAAGTTAATATTTTTTTAGTTTATTATATCAATAGTAAACTATAACAACTTTCCTGTACCCATCACGAGTTACATACCTTAGACATCAGGACAATGGTTATATCATCAAACATCTTACTGGTCAGGAATTAATAGTAAAACTTACTTAAATTTTAGCCGATATCAAAACATTTACTGCTGATAGATCAATCAGACAAAATGGAATCAAAGTTACTTTCGTTGTATTCAAACAGTCATAAAGTGCTCCATACTACATATATACCATAAATACACAACACTTAAATACAAATATATTAAACAGAGCGTACGAGTTAATATGCGTGAATTTTTAGAATCCTAATGTTGCTAGCTGGGAGAGTAGTTCAGTCTGGTTGAATGTGTTTCAACTTACACAAACTCATGTTAATAATTTCATAGGTTTTGAATATTAATTGTGAAACGTATAACCACTTGCCAATACCCATCTGTTTCTTATTTACTGATATGATTAACATTTTTGCGGATGTCAAAACACTTTCTGCCGTTATTTCAAATGGGGAAATCGGCGACGTAAAACTGTCATGATATTCAAACTGTTAGAAAGTATTCCAGAGTGTTCTAAAGTGGCTATATTTTATTGCAAAACACACTTTCGAATATGTTAAAACGAAAGTGTGTGTGTCAGTTTTCAGAAACCTACGTGCTAGCCATAAAAAATAACAACAGTAAAATAATGTGATCCAGGTGTGTGTCAGTAGTCACCTGAGGAGAGCAGAGACAGGTAAAACTGCTGTGACCTCCTGCATTCGGCATCCCAGCCATAACATTCCAGAAACAGTAGTAGAGATTTAATAGTGAGTTGGAATATGTAAGAATAAGTTGATGAAGTACATTACTAAGGTGACAACAGAATAATAAGACACACTCTGGGTATGTTTGTTCAGCACACACAAGATCCGCACATTAAATCAAGAACCGAACTACGAAGAAAATAAACCATGGAACTGACTACGATAATAAGACATCAATAAGCCTAAGGACGACAAATCATTTTAGACGACATGATAAATCAATCATGAGCAAAACAAAAATTGATAGTATTCACTTTCTAATCGTGCTCCAATAAATTTAAATTTAACGACAACAATTAGCTGTTATGAATGCTTCTTTTGATATGCTGATTATCATGAAATTTGAGATGTGCCGATGAATCTGGGGATCTATACCGCACACGTATCTCACATGTACTTCCAAGCTGCTCATAGTATTGAATATCTTTCAACAATTCTTACAAACAAGTCATGGTTCGTCTCCCCACCCGTGCTTCATGTGTGTCATGAGAATGAGATAATGTTTTTATCGAAATATTTTGTTAAAAACGAGACACTAGCATACTCAGTGTTATGGTGCTTATCCAACATAACATCTCACGATAATAAAGCTATTGTGGATGGAGTTTCTTGATATGATGAGTTAAATTACTTTTCATATGTGCACGATAAGTACAGTGAGGACATTTAAATTGTGGCTCTTTACCGCACACGTTTTTTACATGTTGATTCAAGCTGTTCAACAGTTTGAATTTCTTTCCACATTTCGTACAAACAAGTCGCGGTTCGTCTCCACACTCGTGCTTCATGTGTGTCATGAGATTAAATTTTTGACGAAACTTCTTGTTGCAAACTATACACTTGTGCGGCTCTAGTAGTCCACAGTCATCTTTCACGTGTCTTGTTAATGTCCCCTTGTGCTTAAAGCTAGATGGACATCTTGTACAGTGATATCGTCCATCTTGCAGCACGTCATCAGGAACTGGACGCCAGGCTTGGTCGGCATCTGATACTGACAAACATCGAGCTGGAACTGAAACCAACACCAACATGTTAAAACTACAAGGATTGAGAACAGTAGATGTGTTTCAAGAAATTGTTGAATTATTTTATAAATAACATAAACTATTTTTATTGTTACTATAAACTATAAAAAGGATTACCGTGCTAATATACAAGAAGCCAAGAAAAAGTACTACTCGTCAAAAAATCGAAACTCAAAAAACAAATTAAAAACGTTGTGGAACATTGTTAAAAATGAGCCTGGAAAACAAAAAAATAATATCGTGAAAAACTTCTTTAAAAAAAAACAGTGACAATGGATCTATAATAAGTGATCCCACAGGTGTAGCACAGAAACTTAATAACTTCTTTGTAAACGTTGGTAAATCGTTGGTAACGAGTATGGGTCCAGTACCAAGAGACTTTACACTAACTCAGTTAAATAACAAGACTATATTTTTAAGTGACGTAACTGAGGGTGAAGTGCTAGACATACTCAATGATTTATCCAACAAGAATTCGTCGGGATCTGATGAAATACCTTGTTCGCTTGTGAGGTCAATCAGAAGGTTCATTGTCGCTCCTCTGTGTCTTATAATAAATAATTCCTTTCAAAGTGGTGTATTATAGCGAAAGTAGTTCCAATTTTTAAAACTGGTGATCAACAAGACATGAAAAACTATAGACCCATATATTTGTTGTCAGTATTTTCTAAGGTTTTTGAAATAGCTATGCATAGGAGAATAGTTGATTTCCGTGAAAAGTATAATGTTATTTAAAACATGCAACATGGTTTTAGAGCTAAAAGATCACCTGAAACAGCCATCTTCGAATTTACTAACGCAATTTCTGGCTCCTTAGACAATGGTAATATAACTGCAGGATTATTTCTAGACTTAAGCAAAGCTTTCGATTGTATTGACCATTCAATATTGCTAACCAAAATTAGTTTGTGTGGTCTAAGAGGGAAATGTTCGGATTGGATAAGGTCATACCTTAGTAACCTTTCTCAGTTTGTTACAAATAAATACAAATCATCTCGAATACTAGCCAGTGCCAAATCTGATAATTTACCGGTCACATCAGGTGTGCCTCAGGGATCTGTGTTGGGCCCTCTGTTTTACACACTCTACGTCAACGATATTTGTAGCTATATAGCAACAATTCTTAAAATAATCATGTATGCTGACGACACCACAGTTATTGTTAGTGCTAAGACCTTGGAAGAATTAATAGCTCTTTTAAATTTAAAATCAGTAAGTTGCAAGTTTATTTTGCTTCAAATAACCTAATACTCAACAAGGAAAAACCCATGGGAATATTGTTCTCCGCTAGTGGTGTACACGATTTATTTTTAACAATACTTGTAGAACGGTGTAATATTAAACAATGCAATTTTTAAAAATATTTAGGAATATTTGTTGATCAAAATCTTAAGTGGAGTAACCAGCTTGATTACATGTGTGCTAGGATTAATTCCTGTAGTTATGCTTTTAAACAGATCCGTAATTTATGTGATTTAGACTCCCTGGTTACTATGTATTATGGTTATGTGTATTCGGTGCTAAAGTACTGTGCCATAGTATGGGGCGAGTGCCCAAACGTGGACAAAGTTCTAAAAGCTCAAAAAGTAGGATTAAGAAACAGGACATCATGTAAACCAGTTTTTAAACGATTGAGAATTTTAACTGTACCCTGTTTATATATTTTAACTCTGTTTTATGGGTGAGAAAACACCACAGTAATTTTACTTTGAATGACGAAATTCACTCTTGTAATACCAGACGACAGAAAGATGTTCACACAGTGAAATATAATTAAGGTGTTTTTAAACGAAGCCCTAAGATTAAATGTGAGAGATTGTACAATAGGGTACCGACTGATATCAAGAAAATTGACTCGTTTCATCGTTCTAAATCTGTTTTCAAGGAATATCTATTGGAAAGTGCTTTCTATAAAGTGTCTGATTTTATGTACTGAAATATTAATAATTGTAATAAAAACATATGGTAATGTATATTGACTAAAAATGACGAAATCAGTCATAATCTTTATGATGTATGATGAATAATAAAATGAAATGAAATGAAATGTTAGAAGATTTAAATTAATTGAGAATATATAAATGATATCAACAAAAATGCTCAACTAAAAAATCCGCAAATTTTATCTTAGCAACTTATATTTTAACACAACCATAGAACACATTGAAAAACGAACAGCAACATCGTGCAAGCAACATTCATGCAGTATTTAAAAACATAATGCGTTATCTACACCAATTAGATTTTAAAATATTGTTGGGATCATTGGGCTGAACTTCGGTTCTGTCACAAAACAAGTACAATAAGTAATCGAGGACAATAAGTAAGCATTACAAGATAAATGACCATAAATACTGTCAATGTAGATGTTGAATAGTTACAAAACGTTCCAGGGTGCTTCAAAATGACTTTATTTCAAAGACATAACATAGGATTTACAAAATATGTTAAATAGAGCGTCTAGGAAAATGCCTTTAAACCTGCACAAACCTATGTCTCGACATCAGGACAATTTTGATACCATCAAACATTTACCCAATATATTAACGTTCACCACCCTTTTGATAGTTAGTAAATAGCGGTTTGCTCGGCCAAAAAGCATCCTACGTATATACAATTTTGCAAACTTGTCAATACAGCATACATGGACGTTTCCAACAGTCATAGATTTTCAAAATTTTGACTTGATCAGCCAGAAAAAATTCACGAATATAGTCAATTTTGGACTTTTTAACAAAATTGAAATTCGTGAAATCTAATTTATTTTTATAAATTATTTCAAAACAAATTTTAGGAATGTGTCACTATAGAAACCTTTATTTCCACTTTCTTGAGATATGTTCAAAATTTCTAACAACTGTGATGTCATTCAGCCGAGCAAACAGAAAATTGCCTAAAAAAGAGTAGTGAACGCTCTTAACCATCTTACTATTTTAAAATATATATCAAACTTAGTTACGATTTAACATTCTAACCGATCTCAATTCATTTTCTGTCGATAGTTAAATCAGGGTAAATGGAGTCGGAAAATCTCTCTCCCACCTTATTTAAACAGACAGTGTTCCAGAGTGCTCCATAGTGACTTCATTTCAAAGATAATACTAGACTGTTACGTGTGACTGTTATGTTTAACAGAGCGTGTGTGTCAGTGTTTAGTTACCTATGTGGTAGCCATAAGAAATGACAGTTGCTGCAGTTGGATTATGACAGACACCTTTTATAATATTTGTTAATTTATTTTATTGTATTTTATAATGTGGTTTTAAGAGGTATAACTTAGGCACAGTAAGTTAGACACATTGTGACTGGGGCCTTATGGCCCTTTTCTAACTTTATATGGAGTTGTGCAGCTTAATATACGATTATGAGTACAATTTCGAAATAACAAGTAAAACTGCTGTGTAACCTGCAGTCGGCTTACCAACCTTATGTAGAATTTTCTATTGCGTCGGATGTGTTAATTAACTGTGTGATTGAAAGGAATTTAGCGACGATTGACTTTTTTGGTGGATTTCAACGTCTATTCGGGAATTCTATATCAAAAACATAAGCACCGGTAGATTATATTAATAATGATGCGGAACTTGTAAGAACTAGTTGAGAAAGTAAATAACAAGGGTGACAAGAGATAACTGAATAATAATACACACTTACGATTTGTATAAAAAAGTTCACTACGCTTAAAATCCGTAGACTAAATCTAAACCTGAACTTTGGAAAACATAAATCATAAAACTAAATACAATATAAATAATTTAGGAAATAGATAAGCTGATTAAGGTTGACAAATTATTTAAAATGTTTTAATAAATCTATCATTAGCTAAACGAAAATTCTTAATATTCAGTATCGTGCTTCAATAACATTATATCTGTAACGATAACAGAACAGTAATGAATGCTTTCTTTTGATATCATGCTTAACATTAAATTTGAGATGTAAATGATAAGGACCATGAAGACACTTAAACTGGGACTCTTTACCACACACACACGAGTCACATTATGATACAAGGTGACTTTAGTTCTATCTTTCTACAATTCTAACAAACAAGACGTGGTTCGTCTCCACACTCGTGGTTCATGTGTGTAATGAGACAATGTGTTTACCGAAATATTTTGTTACAAACTAGACACTCTCAACATGCTCAAGCTAATGTTGCTTCTCCAACATGATATCTGACTATAACAAAGCTGTTATGGATGTTGTTTCTTGATATGCCTAGTTATACAACTTTTAAGATGTGCACGGTAAGCACAGTGAGGACACTTAAACTGGGGCTCTTTACCACACACATAAGTAACATGTTGATAAAAGGCGGTTTTAGTTTTAAACTTTTTTCCACAATTCTTACAAACAAGTCGTGGTTCGTCTCCACACTCGTGCTTCATGTGTGTAATAAGATTACTTTTTTGACAAACTTCTTGTTGCAAACTAGACACTTGTGCGGTTCTTGTCGTCCACAGTCATCTTTCACGTGTGATGTTAATGTTCTCTTATTCTTGAAGCTAGAGGGACATCTTGTACAGTGATATCTTCCATCTTGCAGCCCGTCATCAGGAACTGGACGCCAGGCTTGGTCGGCATCTGATACTGACAAACATCGAGCTGGAACTGAAACCAATACCAATAAGTTAATTATACAAGGACTGAAAACAGTAGATGTGTTTCGAGACATTGTCGAATTTTTTGTTAATAACAAAAACAATTGTTAGAGGATTTAAATAAATTGAGAATATAAACATGATATCAACTACAATGCACATTTGAGATAATTCTCGAATTTCATCTGAGCAACTTATATGGTAAGACAATAAGAATACATTAAAACACAAACAGCAACATTCATGCAGTATTTAAACACATACATGCGTGATCTACACCGATTACATTTTTAAATATAGTTTGTTTCATCCGTCAGATCATCGGATCTTTTATAAAACATGAACAATAAGTGATCGACGACAATAAGTTAACATTACTAGATGAATGGCATCATTATAACTCTAAAGGTACACGCTAAATTATTCGAGTGGTTTGTTTCACTCAATATGCCGATATCAATGTCCTGCTGAACATTGGATGAACAAATAAAATATGTGATTAACAATAAGTAAACATTAGTTATATAGCACAATAATAACTCTCAGGTAGGAATTGAACAGTTACAAAACGTTTCAAAGTGACTTTATTTGAAGGACATAATAATATATGACACACAATATGTTAAAAAGCACGTCTGGAGAATGTGTTTAAATCAGCTTAAGCCCATGTTAATATATTTTTAGTATATTATATCAATAGTGAACTAACCTCTTTCCGAACAGTTACAAAACGTTCCAGAGTGCTTCAAAAAGACTTTATTTCAAAGACATAAAATAGTAGGATTTACAAAATATATTAAATAGAGCGTCTGGGAAAATGTGTTGAAATCTGCACATACCCATATATCGATTTCAGGACAATTATGATACCACCAAACATTTACCCAATAAATTAACCATCTTACTATTTTGAAATATATATAAAACTTAGTTACATTATTAACATTATAACTGATATCAAAATATTTTCTGTGGGTAGTTCAATCAGGGTAAATGGAGTCGGAAAATCTCTCTCTCATCTTATTCAAACAAAAAGTGTTCCAGAGAGCTCTATTGTGACTTCATTTCAGAGATATACTAGACTGAGATACACAAATATGTTTAACAAAGCGTGTGTGTCAGTTTTCAGTATCCTATGTGCTAGCCATAAGAAATGACAGTTGCTACAGTTGCATTGTGACAGAGTAACAACAGACTAAACTGCTGTGTAACCTGCTGTCGGCTTACCAACCTTACGTAGAATTTTCTTTTGCGTCGGATGTTTTAACTAACTGTGCGATTGTAAGGAATTTAGCGACGATTGATTTATTTGGATTTCAACGTCTATTCGGGAATTTGATGTCAAATCATAAGTAGATTATGATGCGGAACTTGTAAGAACTAGTTGAGAAAGTACAATACAAGGGTGACAAGTGACAACTGAATAATAATACACACTTAGGACTGTATAAAAATGTTCACAATGCTTAAGACTAAATCTAGACCTGAGTTTTGGAAAACATAAATCATAAAACAAAATGCAATTAAAAGACATCAGGAAATAAATAAGCTGATCGAGGTCGACAAATTATTTAAACTGACAATAAATCTATCATGAGCTAAATGAAATTTCTAAATATTCAGTTTCTAAACGTGCTTCAATAACATTATATCTCTGACGATAACTAAGCAGTAATGAATGCTTTCGTTTGGTACGATGATTAACATTAAATTTGATATGTGCACGATGAGCACCGAGAAGACACTTAAACTGGGACTCTTAACCACAAACGAGTCACATTATGATACAAGGTGCATGACTTTAGTTCTATCTTTCTACAATTCTAACAAACAAGACGTGGTTCGTCTCCACACTCGTGCTTCATGTGTGTAATGAGATTATGTTTTTACCGAATTATTTTGTTACAAACCAGGCACTCTCAATATGCTCAAGCTAATGTTGCTTCTCCAACATGATATCTGACAATAACAAAGCTGTTATGGATGTTGTTTCTTGACATGCCTAGTTATACAACTTTTGAGATGTGCACGGTAAGCACAGTGAGGACATTTAAACGAGGGGTCTTTACCACACACGTACGCAACATGTTGATAACAGGCGCCTTTAGTTTTGAACTTTTTCCCACAATTCATACAAACAAGTCGAGGTTCGTCTCCACACTCGTGCTTCATGTGTGTCATGAGATTAGATTTTTGACGAAACTTCTTGTTGCAAACTAGACACTTGTGAGGTTCTTGTCGTCCACAGTCATCTTTCACGTGACTTGTTAAATTATTCTTGTGCTTGAAGCTAGAGGGACATCTTGTACAGTGATATCTTCCATCTTGCAGCCCGTCATCAGGAACTGGACGCCAGACTTGGTCGGCATCTGATACTGACAAACATCGAGCTGGAAATGAAACGAACACCAATGTGCTAATAACACAACAAGGACTGAAAACAGTAGATGTGTTTCAAGAAATTGTCGAATCAATTTCTAAATAACACAAACAATTGTTAGAAGATTCAAATAAATAGAGAATAAATAAATGGTATCAACAACAATGATCAACTCAACACAACCAAGATTACATTAAAATACGAACAGCAACATCATTCAAGCAACATTCATGCAGCATTTAAAAACATACATGCGTTATCTACACCAATAAGATTTTTAAATATAGTTAGGAACATCCAGCTGAACATCACTTATACAACAAATACAATACGATCAATGGCAATAGGAAAACATTACAAATATATAGCTCCATAAAAACTCTAAGGTAGATATTGAACAGTTACAAAACGTTTCAAAGTGACTTTATTTGAAGGACATAATAATAATATATGATTACACAGTATGATAAAAAGTATGCATGGTTTAAATCAGCACAAGCCCATGAAAATATTTTTAAAATTTTATTAAATCAATAGTGAACTATAGCCTCTTTCCCATACCCATCACGAGCTACATATCTTTGACATCAGGACAATTTTAATATCATCAAACATTTTACATATTTATCACCAAACCAACTCGTCTGAAATAAACAGTAAAACTTCTGATATTATTTTAATTCTAGACGAAGCCAAAACTCTTACTGATAAAAGTTCAATCAGACTAAATTGAATCAGAATAACTTTCGTGGAATTCAAACAGTTAAAAAGTGCTCCATATTGACTATATACCATTATTATACAACACTTAAATACAAATATGTTAAAGAGAATGTACGAGTAAGTATGCATGATTTTTTAGAAACCTATTGAGCTAGCCGGGTCTGGGTGATTGTGTAACAATTAACACAAACCCATGTCAATATTTGCGTAGGCTATCGAATATGAATTATGAAATATAACAAATTACAACTACCCAACATGAGTAACTGTTTCATACTACTGAAATTATTAACATTTTGCCGATGTCAAACACTTTCTACCATTATTTCAATCAGGGTATTTGGCGACAGTAAAACTCTCATGGTAGTCATTTTGTTAGAAAGTATTCCAGAGTGCTCCATAGTGGCTATATTTATTGCAACACCGAGATACGATATAAATATAAATCATTGGACTTTTTCACTGTTAGTTAACAAAATATTTATTTTATTTACCGAGATACGAATATATTCAAACAAACGTGTGTGTGTGTGTGTTTTCAGAAACCTGTGCTAGCCATAAGAAATAACGACAGTTGAATAATGTGATCCAGTTATGTGCCAGTTAGTCACCTGAAGAGAGTAGAGACATGTTAAACTGATGTGACCTCCCGCATAAGGCATCCAAGCAATAAAATTCCAAAAACAGAAGTAGGGATTTAATAATGGATTAGAACATGTAATAATTAGTTGATGAAGTACATTACTAAGATGACAACAGAATAATAAGACACACTCTGGGTATGAGATAAGGTTCATAACGAAATATTTTGTTAAACACTAGACACTCTCAATTAGCTTAGTCTAATTGCACTTCTCCAACCAGATATTCTACTTAAACAAAGCTATGGATGCTGTTTCTTGATATGCTGAGTTAAATTACTTTTAAGATGTGTACGGTAAGCACAGTGAGGACACTTTAACTGGGGCTCTTTACCACACACATAAGTAACATGTTGATAAAAGGCGGCATTAGTTTTGAACTTTTTTCCACAATTCTTACAAACAAGTCGCGGTTTGTCACCACACTCGTGCTTCATGTGTGTCATGAGATTAGATTTTTGACGAAACTTCTTGTTGCAAACTAGACACTTGTGAGGTTCTTGTCGTCCACAGTTATCTTTCACGTGACTTGTTAAATTATTCTTGTGCTTGAAGCTAGAGGGACATCTTGCACACTGATATCTAGTATCTTGGTGCAGCCCGTCATCAGGAACTGGACGCCAGGCTTGGTCGGCATCTGATACTGACAAACATCGAGCTGGAACTGAAACCAACAATAATATGTTAATAACACTACAAGGACTGAAAACAGGAGATGTGTTTCAAGACATTGTCGAATTATTTTCTAAATAACACAAACATTTATTAGAAGATTCAAATAAAATTAGCATAAATTTTTTGTATCATCAACAATGCTCAACTCAACACAACCAAGAATACATTGAAATACGAACAGCAACATCATGCAAGGAACATTCATGCAGTATTTAGATACATACATGCATTATCTACACTAATTAGTAGAGACCCGTGAAAATGGTTCCATTTAATGAAACCTAAATAACATTGCTTAATGATTATTAAACCATATAACACCGCTAAATGGTTACAACAAATAAACCGTTATTTTGCAAAATAAAACTTCATTTTGTCTTTTCTTCTCACAAAATCAACATTAATTCCACTATTGAAAGACTTCCAACCATAACTTGCTGACAATTGCTGATTTATTATAAATATTTTTTATGAAAGACTGCAGAAACAATCCTTGGGTGACATCTGTGCCATAAAAACAATGGCAATTTGTATGCATATTGAAATTCCCTTCAGTTTTGCCATGCGAGAAATACGAAAATAAAATAAAAATGTATAACACCACTTTTTACATTTTTTGATAACGAATTTTAGGAAAAA
The DNA here is from genome assembly GCA_024449915.1 of Sweltsa coloradensis. Taxonomy (NCBI): domain Eukaryota; kingdom Metazoa; phylum Arthropoda; class Insecta; order Plecoptera; family Chloroperlidae; genus Sweltsa; species Sweltsa coloradensis. The sequence continues at coordinate 76,147 of JAMZAV010004320.1, forward strand.
ATAAAACAATTTACACGGACCTCTACCAAATAGATTTAAATATAGAGTTGGGAACATCCAGCTGAAAATCGGATCTGATATAAAACAAACAAAAAAAAGTGATCAAGGACAATGAGTAAACATAACTAGATAAATGGCATCATTATTAATATCAAGGTACACACTAAATTATTTGAGTGGTTTGTTTCACTTAATATGCCGATATCAATGTACTGCTGAACATCGGTTGAACAAATAAAATATATGATTAAATCAATAAGTTAACATTAGATAAATAGCACAATAATAACTCTCAGGTAGGTATTGAACAATTACAAAACGATTCTAAGTGACTTTATTTGAAGGACATAATAATATATGATATACACAATATGTTACGGAGCACGCCTGGTGAATGTGTTTAAATCAGCACAAGCCCATGTTAATATATTTTTTTAGTATATAATATCAGAAGTTAACTATAATCTCTTTCCAATACTCATCACGAGTTACATATCTTTGACATCAGGACAATTTTAATATCATCAAACATTTTACATATAAATCAAGAGACTAACTCGACTGAAATATACAGTAAAACTTACTGATAATTATTTAAATTCTAGCCGATGCCAAAACTCTGACTGCTGATAGTTCAATAAGACAAAATGGAGTCAAAGTAACTTTCGTGGTATTCAAACAGTCATAAAGTGCTCCATACTGACTATATACCATAAATATACAACACTTAAATACAAATATGTTAAACAGAGCGTAGGAGTGAGTATGCGTGATTTTTCAGAAACCTATTGTGCTAGCAGGGATAGTGCAGTCCAGTTGAATGTGTTTTAATTTACACAAACCCATATTAATATTTTCCTAGGTTTCGAATATTAACTGTGAAATATAACCACTACCTATCAAGAGTAACTGTTTCTTACTTACTGATATTATTAACATTTTTGCCGATGTCAAAACACTTTCTGCCGTTATTTCAGTAAAGGTAATTGGCGACAGTCGGCCCGCATGCATAGCTTGTACTTAAATGTTGAGTGGTGTACGAGTCTACTCAAGCGAGACTCAGCCGTTTTTGGTATGCAGAGATGTTACTCAACGCCGTATCAACAATGAAAATTGAGTCACCCACAAGGTTGGTCGCGAGGTGATTTGTGCGCGACTCTCATGGTACTCAAACTGTCAGACAGTGTTCCCGAGTGCTCCATAGTGGCGTTATTTTATTGCAATACCGTGATACGAATATGTTAAAACGAACGTGTGTGTGAGTGTGTGTGTTTTCAGAAACCTATGTGCTAGCCATAAGAAATAACGACAGTTGAATAATGTGATCCAGGTGTGTCAGTAAGTCACCTGAGGAGAGCAGAGACAGGTAAAACTGCTGTGACCTCCTGCATTCGGCATCCCAGCCATTACATTCCAGAAACAGTAGTAGAGATTTAATAGTGAGTTGGAACATGTAAGAATAAGTTGATGAAGTACATTACTAAGGTGACAACAGAATAATAAGACACACTCTGGGTATGTTTGTTCAGCACCCACAAGATCCGCTCATTATATCAAGAACCGAACTATGAAAAATATAAATAATGGAACTGAATACGATAATAAGACATCAATAAGCCTAAGGACGACAAATCATTTTAGACGACATGATAAATCCATCATAGGCAAAAAAAATTTGTAAGTATTCACTTTCTAATCGTGCTTCAATAAATTTATAATGGCCAAACAGGCAGACGCATAGCAGTGAGGATAAATGAACACTCTAATGCTGTGAAAGCCGGTGACAAGAAATCAGCCCTGGCTCAACATGCTAAAGCGGCTGTCACACGATTGAGAAAATCGCGCGAGTTGGCTCGCGCGAGTTTATTACCATCCTTGTCACACGACAGTCAATGAAGGTAACAACAACGCCACCTCCTATTGGTGTTCACTGGTCACGTGTTATGGTAGTGGGTTCTGATTGGCTCTCGCTACCTCGACTTGCTAGGAAGTTGAACAAGCTGGACATTTTTCGTCGCGAGCGCGGGCTCGCGCTCGCTGGCTCACCGTCTGACGGGGAGACGGTGAGTTCCATGTAAACAAGTGTAGGCCTACTCCCAGAGAGTTACTCGCGCGAGTTGGCTCGCGCGATTTTCTCGATCGTGTGACAGCCGCTTTAAACCCAATTGGCATAGCATAAGCGTAACGCAACGCAAGCATAGCGCAGGAAATATAAATCCTATGCATGTGGCTGCTTATGCACCCAATAAGCGTGAGCATAGCGTAGGCGCAAAAGCGCAACACAAGAGTTAGTTATATTTTAATTTTTTTACGTTGTGCTTGCGTTCCGTCGAGGTTGGCCAATAGGAATCAAGTTAAAACGTGAGTCAATACAAACGCCCAACTCTTAACTCAAGTTCACTACTATACTGTGCTGTGCTGTCAGTTCGTATTTTCGTAATGGAGATGGGTGAGGAAGTATGAATGAGGCTTTCTAAACTTTTCACGGCCTTTTAAATTTCGTACGCTATGCTACCGCTGTGACAAATGGGCGTCGTGTGTTCTTGTGCTTGTGCTTGTGTTGCGTTTGCGTTGCGCTTATGCTAATGCTATGCCAATTGGGCTTGGCACTTTACTCGCATGTGATAGATTTTGACAAAACAAAAACTATTTGCCCTGTACAACAGCTCAAGCCACGTATTATCCGTGAATCTGAGGAAATTGAGAAACGGCCGAATAACATGAACAAAAGAGATGATAGCCAGAGCCTCCCTCTTGCTTGGAAACCTGCACTCATGCCTCGAAATGTAGTCCATAGACCTATTCAGCCAAATCCCTCAGAGGTGGTGCAAATTTCAGATTCCATAATTCTAAGCACGAATAACATTTCAAAAGACAACCAATCAGGCCCTATGACAAGAAGCTGGACTAAAAAGGTTTCACTACAGTAAGCTGTACTATTTTGTTTCTCAATTGCCACCATCCGTATATTTTTTCGATATGACATCGCCGCCCCGCACCTTTTCACGATATGACCTCGCCGCCCCGCACCTATTTTCTATATAACCTCGCCGCCCTGCACCTTCAGCCGAGGCTATATAAGGCGGGCGCTGCGTGCTTGCCAACCACTGTGACTCCAACCTCCGTAGTCACAGTCAACCTTGAAAATGTCTGACGTAGTACAGACGAAACGTCGGTGGACGCCCAGGTTCTGCCCTGGTTCATCTTATTTTCGACGCGGTTTTACCCAAGATCCATGTTGTTATCATATAAATTTATATATACATATAATTATACATACAGAACCAAAAATATATATACCATAAAAAACCTATAAAATTTAAAAAACCTATTATAATAAAAAAAATTATTTACTAGAAATAATCAAAGCTTAAAACACATTTTTCATGTTTTGTTACCTTTGCGTTGTTTTTACTCCCTTTTCAGAGGTGTCCCTCCTTAACTATATCGATCGCTATGCAAGGGAACGCGAGCAACACCAAAATAATGAAAACATATCACATCGTCAACTCCAAAGTATTATAGCTATTGTTTGGAGTGGGTAATGTGGTAGATAGAACACTATGTAAAAGTAGACTGTATATTTTATTAGATTAGTGAAAAACACGTAAATAACAGGAGAGAAATATTGATACAAGAACGTGGCGCCATTGATTCTAAACGAATGCCCATCGTTACCATGAGCAACTGATAAATAACACAGAATATAGACAAGAGAACAAATTATATAAACAAAGAGTCAGTGCCTACTGGATTACATATACACTGAGAAATTAGATTACCAACGGGTCTAAACATGCTCCACCCCCCCCCCTGACAATTTGTAAAAGAGTCAACATTTACGAACTACTCGATTGTTGGTATCATGCACAATTTTAACTATTGGTCTCTTGAAAACTCCTTTCTCCGTCTTCAATTTAACAACTCGAATCTTTCCGTCGCTACCAGGATGCACTTGAAGTATTCTTCCGAGGTTTCATTTTGTTGGAGCGACGTTATCTTATTTTATGATGACGAGATCATTAACATGTATGTTGGCTTGTGGAGAATTCCATTTCGACCTGATTTGTAGCTGAGAAATGTGTTCATTAAGAGTTTACCGGAGTTTGGCCTGTAGGCCTAAGTTGGTGATAATGGGAGCTTGAAAGAGGCACTGGAGGTGGGATTTCGCAAATGTCACTCAGAATATTCGAAAAATAGCCGTCCAATAGACGGCCGCAGTTGCAATGTACGTCTGTGGCTGCACGATGTACTGCAGAAGCTCCGATACGGTGCGGCGCCGTGAGTCCGGTCTACTTACCCGCGAGGCGCGAAGCACTATTATTTCACATTGTTCGCAGTCTCGCTCCGTGGACGAGTTACAACAGAGGGTGCTAGATCTAGGGTGATTGAGTAAATTTTATGATCAGGAAATTCCAAATTGGTATTAATGTATGTGATGAATAAAAAAAAGTATAAATCTTACCGACTGAAAACTGTGGAATCGAAACACGCTCGTAAGAAGTATATGTATATTCGAAACGCTGATTTAAGACCACAAGACATACTTGAGGCATGATTGGTACATATTTTAATCTACTTATTATTACAATTTATGATGCGTGCGTACGTGTAACGTGCCGTTTATTGCGCTATAGCTACGTACATAAGTACCATAATATTAATATGGTTATGAATACATTTAATCAGGATGATATTTTAGCTAGCTGTGCAAAGCCACCTCCTGATGCAACCATGCACTGATCCATTGATGACTGGTGTATAAGAATGGGAATTTGAAATGGTTTCTGAAGAAAGTGCTGTTTTTTATTATTCATTTGACATTTGAATATTCAATACGATTGAAACTCGTCACATTTTCTTCTATCGAGTCCGTATCCATAAAAGTACAGTATGTATAGTGTACAACAATAGTACCTATCATTGAGTTTATGCTTCCGATTTTTTTCTGACTGCATTGAACGGAAAGATGAAAAAAGTCAACTATTCTCCGGCCTTTTGATTATGACATTTTGTTCTGTAGGTGGCGGCCTAATAAGAAACATAAATATTTAATATTCGTACAAACTATTTCGATGATATACCTACACATTCAATTCATTCAAATGTATTTCTTCAATACCTATACCCAATCCCAATGGCATCCAATGTGATGCACGTATGCTACAACGACGGCAAGGCACGTATGTTAATTAATGAAGTGAAAAAAAATTGTGAAACGAGAAGGAACACCAACGTAATTTGTGTTGAAATTATGAAACGGTAATGAATTTCTTTCGAAGTATATTTTTATGTTTGCTTACTTGCGTTATTATATTATTAAAGCAACACCATTTCTCGCAAAGTCAAATACGTAACGAAGTACATCATTGATACAGAATGAACATTGCTGCCTTCATTTGTTTTTTGTTGTGTCAATATTTTTATAACTTACCTTTTATAATCACATGTTAACAAAAATTATGGTATTTTGAGCAGTAACCATTGTGTAAATGTTGAAGTACAACTTCAATTCGGTTTTCAATTTCGATTCCCGGGTGTGACCGTTTTGCTGTTATGAGCCAATGAGTGCATGAGAGCTCGAACCAAGTCCATTTGGATTATAGAAAACACTGTATTATTACTACATGGAATCAACGCTCTGGCATTATTCCCTTCGGCCTTGCATTGACGTACTAGAACATCCTCGGAAGGTCGGTAGAAGTGCGTAAAGGTTGTATATAAAATTATACTTACTAGGGAAACGCCAAAGTCGTTGTTAAACGAGTGAGTGAGCCATGTGTTGAGTACCCGGTAACGTTCCCTTTCCTCCTCCTATCTAAGGCGTCACTAGCCTATCATAGGCTAGATTGGCGCATTATGGCCTTACAGTTGACGTGCCCTTATACCAACTAAACTCAAAACCCTATTAATTATAACTATATAATTATTATCATCAAACTTAAATGCAAATGTTCCCGGGTACTCAACACATGGCTCACTCACTCGTCTATCAACGACTTTGGCGTTTCCCTAGTAGGCTTATAATCATTTCACAAACATTTGTGGTCACAGGCCCTTTTTTCACAGATACACCCCAGGCTAAATGGAACGGCCAGCTAGTGTACGACTCCTAGACTTAGTATAGATAATGACTCCAGCGTCAATGTAGGCTTATGAAAAATTAAAGACAATTTAGGTCTATAGCCAGACGAACAGAGAAAATGGTTTTTAGTTTATTTGGTTTCAGGGCGCGTTAACCGTTCGGTTATAATGCGCCACTCTAGCCTAAGGGATAAAGGTAGGAAATCCTATGTCGTCAAACCAGTCCGACGACACGACGTGAAAACTAGGGGCTTAAACCCGGGCTAGGTCATATTGCGCCCCCCCTGTTTTATGAAATTGACTAGATGAGTTAAGGGTGTTTTTTGATTATTATTATTAATTTTATTAATATTTATTTTATTATTATTATTTTTATTATTATTATTTTATTTTTATTATTATTAAATTTATTTTTATTATTACTATTATTTTTTATTGGATGTTTTTCATACAACCTGGGTTTTAAAACCGGGGGGCTAACATGTTGCGGACTTACGTCAAGTATTCCTGTGACCTATTACTACTTTATTATTTTTTTGTTTTAACTCTAATAAAAAAAGTCATTTAAAAATTGTAATATTGTTTGTAATGATGTTTTCTTTCGCTGTGTACGTCGGGCCGTTTCTCGTCGCCATCCTAGCATTTGCTCTTGGGGACATGGGAACCACGAAACCATGTCAGGAGGGAAACTTCTGGGAATCTAAATATCACTTATTTTTAGAAATTTACGAACTATTCACACTTTGGGGGTATTAAACTCCTTTTTAGTCTCGTGTATACTTGGGTTAAAGATCTTGTTTTTTATGTTTTTCAGTAGCTTCTTCGGTATGATGCCGTTGGCTGATATAATTGAAAGGGGTTTGTATTTCCCTTTTTTCTGTTTCACATCTTTTTGATCTAAATTTAAGTCACTATCTTGTAAATTTTTTTCCACTTGGTCTCGACTTTATGGCACTTTGGGGATGAAACGTCGATAAGGGTAGTTTCTTGTTTCTTTTTTGTCAATTTTTTTAAAATCCGTCTTTTTGTGATGTTCGTTTGGTCTTTATAACTGTGGGGTCGTAATATTTTGTAATCTTTACTATCTAGTACTTTCTCGGTTTGTTTTTTGTAGTAAGGTGTGGTTTGTAAATGAGGTTGTATTTGATTGCTAGTTTTTGATAATAATTTTTAGCTACTTGGTTATGTCTGTAGAGGTAATCTGTTTGCATAGTGACTTGCACCCGGATATGGGTTCGTTGTTTCACCCTTTTCACTACATTTTCTACATTGATCGTTTCTGTCGCATCTTGTATTATGTATTTTTTAAATTGTTCGTCGCAATCACTCTGTCTTGAATGCCTCAAAAAACCTTCTGTTTCCCAAATAGTTCCCCGTTTTTACCCCCCATTGATGTTTTAAATATCTACTGACCTTTGTGTTTCTAAAATGTCTCTTGTGTAGGGTCTTTTCTGAGAGACGAAATTTTTTTTGAAGCGCAGTTATGAGTTTCCCTTTAGATTGACATTTTCGTTTGCTAGATTGAGGGGATTTAAATGTTTTGTCACTAGCACCAAGCCCTATGCAGTGTGGTTTGGTTGCTCTTTGAAAAAAAGTATTTTTTAAAATGTCTATTTGTTTAAAAATATAATTGTTCAGACAATTGGCCCCGTCCCCCTTTTTTCTTTTGGAAAGTGTCATCTCTCTATTGCTGTTTTAGGAGATGTTTCGGGGTTTTGGTAAGTGAAAGTCGATTTAATATTTCCAACGCGGGGGATTCTGTCTGCGCCTTTTAATGATTCCAAATAATTGTCAGTACTGGTACAGCTATGAAATTATTGCTTTGATCTTTTTTTGTTTTTTTCGTCTTGAGGATAGACTTTAGTCTTTTCTTGTATGTATCATCTTTTTGTTTTCATAATTTTATGTTAATTTGGGCAGCTTGTGAGAATCCAAAAATTTTGTATACCGTTTCGTCCATTATTCCAATCCTATTTCCTCATCTGTGGAAACTCTTCTCTTGTGAAACCCTAACCTTTTCGATATGTAGCGTCTTCATTTGTCTCTCCAAACTCCTGCAATACTTGACTAAATTCTAATGTTTTTTTGACTAGACTGTTTAGTTGAGCAAAATTTGATGCATCAACTTTGGTCACCCTGTAAATAGGTGGGAAATTGTGTGACATACCACTTATTGCCTTAGTTTTAAACCCGTATGTCGATTGTTAAGCATATGTACAGGGGGTTTAATGACGAAAAAACAAATCATTTAAGGTCCCCTTTGGAAAAATGGCACTTTTAATTTGTATTGGATCTGTATTTCTGCTTTTTTTTAATTTTTTAGTTTTAGGTTGTTCTCCATGTCTCCTTTATTCTTCAAACGTTTACAATTACTGGTTGTTTTTATATATTTGAAAATCTAAATAAGCCATGTGTGTGGTTTTGAGAAAAAGGTTTTCTTGTAGTAAATTAGTTTACGTGAATATTCCTTTTCTTATTGTGTCCTGTTTCATTACGTAGAGTCATAAAAGTTGTTCTTTACACCCCTGTGATTCTTACAGCACCTTTTTTTTCCTCGGCCTGATATTGTTTTTCTTCGCAATGATTTATCTTTATTTGTTAGCATAAGTCAATATTTTATATTAGTTGGTAGACAGAAATTGGGCCGTATTTATTTGGGGTTCTTCGTGCATTGCCCTTTTGGGTTTGAAAAAGGGTTTACTCCTTCTAAAGAATTCGGGTATTTCTTTAACTCCATTTAAAAACCGTTGAACATTTTCTTTTGTTGGGTAGTATTGAATTTCTTAACCAAAAATTTTGAATTTTTCATTCCCTTGGTCTTTCCACTATGTGTAGCACTGATTGTCGACTTTTTTTCATCATATTTTATACCTTCGAATCTCATCTCTTAATATCGCTCACCCTAGCTATTTCCTCTTAAATCCATTGTGCATCGGGTTGTGTCTCCCGGTTCCCCAATTCCTTCCAAACTCTTCTATCTCGTCTTAGTTGGTGTTTCCATTTCCTATTATTTCTTCGGTATAGATAGTTGTTGTAAAACTGTTTTTCCTTTTTTTAAACTTTTGGGGTTTTGTTCTTTTTCAATACTACATTTTTTATATCTTTTTAATCTCTTAGCAAAGCCTTACTTTTTTTTTAAGTGTACCCAAAATATTCGTGAATAATGTTAGTTTTTTCATGCTTTGCGTAACCTTGAATCTTTCAAATATATTTTGGATATTTTATCCATTTTTAGATCGATTACCCATTCGGTATTGTTCCATCGACCGTATCTCCCCCTAACTCACTTTTCTCCCAAACTATTCGCTTTTCCCATTTCGTACTTTTCTTCTCCTGTTTTGTCTTTAAAGTGTTGCGTTTTCCCTTTTAAGCCCAATATATAACCACTGCTACAGCGGCACAAAAATTGCCGCATGAAACGTCTGAAAATGATATTCGTTTTGTGTGAAATCTGAAAAATATGTGTGTTCTTAGTGTACCGCTGTTTCTTTTCCCTTGATGCTTGGGTTTAGGTTTATGGTTTTCTTTTGGGTTGTATGGCGCAAACTCTGACATGGCTGTTGTAAATGCTAAAGCTAGGATGTTCTTTAGTTTGATCATGTCGGTTATTTTCTATTGCTTATGCATATCACCTCTTGTGTTTGATCGTCTAGTTGTTCGGGGTATCTTGATCTTTTGGGTTGGGGTTGGTATTTCTAGTGGCTCTGGACGTTCTAGTAGGCCCTGGACTCTGGTAGGTCTGGGTGTTCTGGTAGGGCCCGGGGGTTCTGGTAATCTGGATGTTTGGTTGGGCTTACGTTTTGATAGGTCTGGACGTTCTGGGTTGGTCTGGGAAATTCTGGTTTCTGGGAGATTTGAAAATTTTTGCTATGGCAAAACCGGGATTTTTGGTAGTTCTGTAGCTCTGGGATGAGTGGGCTTTTCTTCGCTGTCCCCCTCTGATGTTTGCCTTATCATCTTTATGCGCTTGTAGTTCGTTCTTCACTTCGCGTTTTTTCTTTTAAAATTTTTACTGGTAACTTTTTTTTTAAAATAAATTTTTCTTTGGTCCCTTTCTCTGTTCACTTTTCTAAAAAAGGATATTCACGAAAAAACTCCCTATGGACCTTGTCGATAACCTATTAAAACAGTCTCTAAAAACGTTACCCTAAATAGCTCGCATCACACAAAAGTTATATCTTCTGTCCATTTTATGCGCTGTCTCATTTTTCCAGCTTTGGTGGTCTGTAAAGATTCCATTACAAACATCCATCTCTGTTTCCCCCATTTTCCTTTTTTCTAATAAACTTTCTACTTCTGTCAAGCACCTATTAAATTTTTTATTGTTTATAAAATCTGCATTAAAAAAAATGAAAAACACTTTTCTCAATGATTCTCAATTTCAGGGCGGGGATGAGGTCTTCGCTTCAAAATCCTTGCCTTTTTTGTTTTTATAAATCTTTTTTTATTTGAGAATTTGAAGACTTCAATCTTCTCGATTCGCAAAATAAAACGGTGCTTACGTAAAAAAGCTAATATTATCTATTTTAGATAATTTTCCTTGCTGAAAATTAAAAATGCCTCTAAATGAAATTATGCCTACCCTAAAATGTCAAAAAATTAACAAAAATTTAACTGTTTCAATGCAATTTAAGCCTAGGTCTTTCAATATATATAACTCAAATAATGGTTTAAAAAATAAAAAATAATACTTCCCCTTAATGTCACTTGTAGTACGTCACTATAATCAAAATCGAAATTTTAGATGGAATGCTTGTTTTCAGCGGCAATAGAAAATTTTAAACCCGCACTTATCTCGGCGTGACTACTTGTATTTTATTTTATTATTTTTTTTATATTATTATTTGATTTGATTATTTTTATGTATGTTTATTATTATTTTATTATTTTTTATTATTTTTATTGTTTTTTATTTTTATTTAAAAGGTTCTAATGTATAATAACAAAAGAAAAATATGATGACGAATAAAAGCAAACAAAGTTATGTATGGGAATAAAATTAAAGTAATTAAAAAATGTGTATGAGTTAATTAAAAATTTGTTTTAAATGATTACTTTTGGGTGGAAATTTGGAAGTTCGTCGCCTAATCAAATTTTGAAATTCTTCATATGTTTGGGAGAGATCAAATTGCATGCGCAGGGATCATTTATTTTTTACATTCTCTCATATGTGCGGTTAAGGTACATCACATGTTCCATATGGGAATAACCTTTTCTCTGGTTAAAAGATATCCGTGTTTAGGCTGTGTGCCCTATAGGATCTCGACTACCCCTCTTTTCTACGTGAAGTCGGACGTAGGTGGGCAATTTTGTTAGTCAATGTGGGGTCACACTACGCAATTTGTTATTTTTTAACCTCCCCCAAAATTTGTGCAATCCCAATCTTGCTTGAATCCACTCTTTACATCTGGAACGGGAACTAGATTGAAATCAAAGTCGCGACGCGGGAACTTCCTTAGCGCCCTATCAGCGTGTTCATTTCCCCCTATGCCCCGTGTCCAGGTATCCACAAAACTCTATTTAACCCTTAGAGGTTAGTTTTTTTTTAAAAAAGAATTGGATGCTTGTCCCCAAAAGATGACTTAAAACATGAGTTCTATAGCTTGAAATGAAATTAAAATTCTGAAAACCAAAAGGGATCTCCCAAAGACAACGTGAATGTATTTAAACTTCACGGATGGCGAAAAACTCGCGTGAAAAAATGAACACACGCGCTTAGCCTGAAAAGTTCATTAAGGGGGGGCAATAAAAAGCACTTCCAACCTTTGTCAGGGTAGGTGAAAGAAAAGGGGGGGTTTTCACTCGTCATCGTCTTTTTCCGTTCGTGTTTCATTCTCGTCGTCCCTCAAGGAGGTCCCGGGCTGCCCGGGCATTGGGAAAGTTTCTGTTTTGGATTACTCGAGGCGGGCAGGGGGCAAAAGCATATTACACAAAAAACCCTCTCTCTGTTTGTTGTGTCCGTTGAACAAAATTTTTCCCGACCACATTATTTTTGACATGTCTCCCCATCTCTGACCGCATTTTCGAACCCTGCAGGGGTTGCTTTGACCGAAAGACCGTTAGAGGGAGCTAATGCATAACGGTAGACTCTGATTTGGAAGGAACGGTTAATCCCTCACCACAATCTTGCTGAAATTTTTATCCGGGGGTTCTTGACCCCTTTGGCGAATGCCGGGTGCAAGCCTTTTTAGTTTTTTTTTTTTTAGTGCAGTGCGTACAATGTTTTCACTCATATTTAATTAAAAAAATTCTGTAATTAGCAAAAAACATACTAAATATGTACGTCGTCTCTAATGGATGCTTAGTTGGTTGGGAAACCGCCCGGGGAGTGAAAATCCTGAGATCTTTAATATACCATGTGGAGAAATTTTTTTTTCTGTTTCATGATAACCCACCAAAGCCTTCTCAGGGCTAAAAAAAATTTTACGACATGTCAAACGTGTGGATTTGCGTGTGTCAAAACAATGGTCACTGAAACCGCGCCATCGAAAAGATGGATGGTCCTGTAGAATCGAACACAAATAAAATTCCAAAACTGAGCCCCACTCATATTTTTTATTGCACATTACAACAAACCAATCACTGCGTGAAATGGTCCCCCCATCTCGAGCGGGGGAAAATTTTTTTGTTATGTTTGTGGAAGTCATAATGTACTTTTCGAGTAAGCTAATAATAACATTTATTGAGTTTCACATTGAAAGGACTACAGAGAAAAAACATCTCTTTCCAAAACCCGCATTGAGAGAGTTAACCTTCATTTGTTTTAAGCTCAAAAATGACAAAATAAAATTGGCTGGGGGTTGGAAGTCCCAGCCTTCTAAAAAGTAAAATGTCAGGTTTTACATTAGTAGATAAATAGATCCTACAGGACCCCCCCCCCAGTGAAAAGCGTAGCGATGGGGGAAAAATCCTATGTGCCGGGCAGCCGGGGGCGCACAGCGACGTCCTGCTCGTGTCGTGCTATGGTGGGGGGACATGAGGCACTAAGTCCCGACCAAGACGGATTGGGCGGTGTTGATCCAAAAATTTTTGCGGGCAACGGGGGCAGTACATTCTGGTAGCCGGGAAGTGCTTGATGTTCGGTCGATTTAAATTTAACGGTTTGGTCGATGGGTTTTGCTATCGGGCGGGGGGCTGTCAAGAATGAAGGCAGGCTTCAAAACCGATCTATGGATTTCACTCTTTTCCCCATACGCGAATAGTGAAAAACTTTTTCGTGCCTTCTATAATTTCGTATGGCCGCATACGGTTCTGAAACGGAGTTCGGGGCCGTCATGGCGCACGAAAACTGGAACATGTTGCAGGTCCCCTTAAAACAAATCATCTTTTTGCCCTGTCGGGGAGGGCTTCGGTCGGGGACTGGAGTCGTTGGGGAATCGGGTGACTACCGAGTGCTGTCTGGCTTTTACTCGGAGGCGACAAATTTCTCCTGGGAAATCTGAGAGTAGTTTCCCTACACCAAATCGGCCGAGTAGCTTTTTTTCCTCTTTCCATGCTGATCGAATGCCCAACATGACCCATGGCAAGTTATCGGTCCAGCGATCCTCTTCATGGCATTTGAGTGCGGCCTTGAGCTGGCGATGGAGGCGTTCGAACATTCCATTGGCGGCAGGGTGGTACGCTGTAGTTCGGATGAGAGTAGTGCCTAACAGGTGGTTTAGAGACCTGAAAAGGGCTGACTCAAACTGCCGGCCTTGATCGGTAGTGACCCGAAGGGGCGTCCCGAAACGAAAAAAAAAAAAAAAAAAAAACAGATAGTCTATAGGTTTTAAGAAATTTCTAAAAATATTGTAAATTACATAAAGAAACGTTATAAGAATTACATAATTGAGAATAAATAAAAGTTATTAACTATACATAAAAGAACAATGCTAAACTGAGAGAAGACTCGACTTTAATCTTAACAACTTATGATAACACAATGTATAATACATTGATAAACAAACAGCAACATCATGCAAGCAGCATCCGTGCAGAATTTAACAAGAGGTCGCTGGCGCGACCTCTTGCAGTGCCTTCCCGCGCCGGTACTTTCCGCCGCATTTTCCTATCTGGTAATATACTTACTAATCCAAAGAAAGTGGAGTAATTAAACTTAATTTTTCTCGAATGAATTTCAACAAAATAATAATGAAAGAAAAAACTGTACCATATGATGCAAGCTGATACGATTACCCAAAAAACATAATGTAAATTTATTTTATAACACGATTAATACATCCTTGGGTTAAGATTTTTCTCTGTAAATGGCCCCTTGCCGTTTACTGTAGGGCGCGATCAATTACAAAGGCATACATATTATAATAAACTTGGAACATTAACCGACAATAAACGTTAACTTTTCAGTACGATAAAAAAAACTTTGTGAAAATCAAAATATTGAGAAACAAATAAAAGTAATTACATACAAAAAAAACTGTAGAACAAACTCGAGTGTCTCTGCAGGCGTAGTCTCTTAGAAACAATATGGATTGTTGCGGCATAACACACATCTCTGGTTATCGCGTGATTATTTAGTACTGTCATTATTTAGAAACGTGTTGAAAAGACCACATCTAGCGAGTGCATGAAAAATAAATTATAAGTTGTAGCTCTCTTTCTGGTGGTGAACGGTGCGAGCGTAGGCTATTCTTATGGGGTAAACACTCCGCCGTCAGCAAGTATAGGCCTACTCCTTAGCCCTTTCATTCCCGAATTAATTTTGTCTTAATTAGGTAGTTGTAATCATTCAATTAAAAATCCAATTTTTTTTCTGAGAATTTCGGTATTTTTTTTTATTTTTTATCTTGATTTTTAAGCAATTTTTTGAAATTTTTGGGAATTTTTGGATTTTGAATAAAATCTTAATTCCTAGGTCAAATTCAAATTTGATGTGCATTTCTAAAACTAGATTTTTTTCTGAATTTTTTGCATATTTTAGATTTTGTGTATCTTAAATAACACCAAGACAGGAGATTTATTATTTTTCCGGGAAAAAACAAAAAAATTCTGTTTTTAGCCTTTTTAGCACCTGTGTATTTTCAATCTTCTCTCAAAAAGTCACTATTCGTCCCACTGAATTGGGAAAAAAATCTAAATATTTTTTTATTTGCCAAAGAAAAAATAAAAAAATTGGGGTTAAACTGAAAAAAACAAAAATTTACCCGCAATTTTTTAAGAACTTTCTGTTGCCATATGGCAAAGCCTGGTTAGAAAGGGTTAGAGCGTTGCGAGAATCCGCCATCAGAGCTCATACAAAGAACTTGGAGCACACTATTATAATGAATTTAGAACTTAGAACTTATACTACTTATATATTCAGTACTAACCAAAAAAATGATTGGTGAAAATAATTTATTTTTTATACTCATATATGACATAATGAAAGCAACAACAAAAATTGCTAGTTTGTATTGTGACTGCTAAATCACCAGGCTTAATATTATGTAAGTAGAAGTTATAAAACGTAATTTTTAGTAAATCTCCCATGTAATTATTATTTAATTCGAGAGAGATATATACATCTTATATACATTCGGTTTTAAAATCTATTTAAAACGCTTTGAGGTTTGAAAACATTATGTATACGCTTCGAAACTAGGTTTGGATCGGTTCAAGTCAAAAACATTCTTCTCGGGTTTGACTTCAAAACTGTTTTCAAAACCGTCATGTATACACCCACTACACTGCCACCCAGATAAAAGTAGGCCTAACAATTAAATCCAGTTTTGAAAAAGTTTTGAGATCATTTTTAAACAAGTTCATCTTTAGTGAAAATGATTTTGTCTTCGGTTTGCCCTGGGTTTCTATTAGCGCACGAAACAGTAAAATAATAAAGTGTGCCTTCACAATTTTGCCAAATATAAACTTTATATGAAATTTAGGGCCTATAGCTAATCAATTATTCAATTCCAATGGTAAATCTCGCACAACGCACTATAGGGACATTATTATACTTCAAACTGAAAGGAGCCCGCAGCCTTGCAATCACTATATGAAACCAACTCCAAATTATATTTCTTCATAACTTGTGGCCGGTAACCCGTATCGAACTCGCAACCTCCAGCATGAAGGAGTCTATAAAATAAATAAATAAAATAAATTGTATTTAGTCTACCACTCAGTTATATAACTGATTTTCAGTGCTCTTATATTATTATTATTTTCAGAACTCTATTGCGTTGCGTCACTGTTGCCGTGATAACAGACAGGGAACTCACTGTTAGTGTTGTGTAAGGAATTTTGTAAAGAACCGAGCCCACTAATGTGTCGCGAGGCGACATAAATAATCTCCGTCAATTGGCTGTTTACATAGAGGCTGGGGAAATCCCACACATGGGAGTGTTGCGTAAGACGCTAGCGGATGGTTGTTTAATGTTTAGATAAGTTAGAAATCACCACTGAGAAATATTAGGTCAAGATCCCTGGCTATATTATTTTATGCACACGTAGTTACACAGGGAGCACCCAAATAAAAAGTCGTATCAGAATGTTTACTCAAGACAACCCCTCGAACGCCAGACATGTGGACTGTGGAGTAGCCACTCAGGAAACAAAAAGTAAACAAACTTCCACCGCTAGACTATGCGGCCAATCCATGATCTGTTCAAAATATTTAAATGTCTCAATACCATTGATTGGATTAATAATAAGATGATGAAATGAATAATATAAATAATAATTTATATGAAGAATAAAATTCGTAATTAGTTTAATGCCATTTTTAGTCAAATGATCAAGGTATGAATTTTTGTAACATTGTGATCACGCAAAATTGGTAACATACCATGAAGGTTATCACTGCCATACAGTCAAATCTGTGGCACGTAGCCCACTCACAGCGTCTTCTAACGTCGAAAAGTAAACAATTGCAAGAAGGAACTGATACAATATCCGATTAACACTAGCATTTTGATTACACGTGCTTAATCACCAACTAGCAGAAACACACTTCAAGACAAAACCCAGATGGTAGTCTAAAGGCGGCCCCACACGCTAGGACTTGCTGTAGAGCAGGCTCGTGAGCCGCACTTGAGCCAAGCTCCCGACCCTCCCACACGCTAGGACATGCTCAAGTAAGATGACCCCAACCTGACTGGCGACTGCCGCATTTTGGCGGGATCGACGCCCACATAGGTCACTCTGCAGTTTAGTTTGTGTCCCGGTCCTGTTAAGACGTATACGGGAACATGGCTCCAGTTTTATCAAAACACAGATTAGCGTGCGCAAGTATAATCTTATAACACGAGTTAGATGAACGCGGAATTTCGCGCATCGCGATTACTATATTCATTAGATTTTATTTTCCAAAGTCATGGAAACTGTCTATACAAATTAATGACATCTTCAATGAATTCCCGGGAATATCCACGTTGGTCCGACATGTTGCGACACACTTTAAGGACTGGCCATCGTTTCGCCATGCACATTTTGACGCCGATGCGACCCTGCTAACAAATTAGGTGCCCCGTCGTGCGCGGCGTTCTTTGTAAATATTCAGAACTTTGAAAAACCTAGGGTGGGTGGTCGAGCCGAGGTTGAGCCTGCTCATGAGCAAGAATCTACCCCCCCACACACTCAGACAAGCAATTAAAAGCTCGGTTCTAGAGCATGTTCTAGAACATGTCCTAGCGTGTGAGGCCGCCTTTTAAAGCTACGACCAACATTACACGGATCGAAAGCAAAACATGAGTAAATTAAACTTGCATTTAAGAACACTTATGCCCCTCACAAAAGTATGAAACTTTAAGGAATGATGCAGTTTTTGTTTGGAATCATGCCTGTAAAGTTTCGTTTACGATGGTTAATATTTTCTACCTCAAATAAATGATTAGGTCTTGACGCGCTTTAATTGTCCACGGATCTGAAAAATAATAAGTAAATTAAACTTGCATTTAAGAACACTTATGCCCCACACAAATGTATGAGATTTTAAGAAGTGATGCAGAGTTCTTTTGGGATCATGTCAATGAAGTTTCGTTTACATTGGTTAATATCTTCTACCTCAAATAAATGTGTAGGTCTTGACGCGCGGTAAATGTACACGGATCTGACTAATTTCTGTCACACGTGGGTTCGCAACTAATGACGTCATGAATTTGTTTTTGGTAGTATTCTATTAACAATCGAAGCTTCAGGTATGTAAGTTTCGTTGTGATAACGCAAAATTGATAGCAGACTTTGATGAAAAACTATCGCAATGTGTAAAATGTCAAAATTTTACGGCTGACTAAACTTGCATTTAGGAACACTTACGCCCCTCACAAAAGCATGAAATTTGAAGGAGTGCTGCTGTGTGCTTTTGGAATCATGCCTGTAAAGTTTCGTTAACATTGGTTAATATCTTCTACCTCAAATAAATGCATATGTCTTGACGCGCTGCAAATGTACACAGATACATACATATATAAACTAGTTGCAAACCTATAAGGCCTCTCCCGAGAGTCGCGTCCTAAAAACAAGATGCGTAATCTTCACCAAGTTAACTTTTTTAATAATATAGATGATAATATCCTGCTGAACACCAGTTGTGTTTTAATACAAGTGAAATAGTGATCGATGAAATAAGTAAACATAACAAGATATATGGCATCATGATATATCTCAATGAAGATATTATTACAGTTTTAAAACTTTCCAGAGTGCTTCAAAGTGACTTCATTCGAAAGACAAAGAATGTGAACTAGAGCGTTTGGGTGCATGTGTTTAAATCCGCACAGACATATTATAATGTTAGTATTAGTTTAGAATATACATAGTGAAATATAACCACTTAACAATTTCCACCACGATTTGAGTATCTTTAATACCAGGACAATATTGCTACCATTCACGTGCTTTACAAGGCTCTTCGCGGCACAAGATTTCTACAAAGATATCAAGTGTTTTAGTAAAATATTTACTAGTGTCGACGCCTTTTCTTGTTGTAATAACAACAAGGATAAACAATAAAATAAATTAATTAAACATTTAACTCATATATCAACATAATATAACGTTATATAACGTTGTAGTATCAAAACATTTTCATCTGATAGTTCAATCAGGGTAAATGGCGTCAGAATAACCCTCATGGTATTCACACAGCTGTTAAGAAGTAATTCAGAGTGCTCCATACACAACACTGAGAAACAAATATGTTCTACAAAGCGTCAGTGTGGTATGTGAGAGTTTTCAGAAACAATATGTGCTAGCCATAAGAAACAACAGTTGCGACAGTTGCATTATGTGATCCGGGCCCAGATGTTTAGCGGTTAGTCACCTTAAGAGAGTCACAACAGGTAAAACTGTTGGTCAACCTGCAGTCAGCTTACCAAGCGAACGTAGACTTTCCTTTTAAGAAGGATGTGTTAATAAACTGGATGCAATAAATTAATTTAAGGATTTAAGCGACAATGTTTTTTAAAAGGATTCCAACATTAATACGAAAATTCGATGCTTAAACAATAGAGGATTGATTTGATAATGAAGTGGAAATTGAATAATATACATTTTCAGTCTTTGAACAAAATGTTCAACATGCACAAATTCCACATGCAAAATCAAGAAGAAAAATATAGATCATGGAACTGAATACATTAAATAGACATCAGGTTATAGATCAGCTGATCAAGAATAACAACTAATTTCATTGTATTTGATAAAACTATCACGATTAAAATAAAAACGATTTTTTTTATTATCCACATGTTAATTGCTTTTCACTAACATTATATCTGAAGATAACAAAGCCATTGTGTATGCATTCTCTTGATATGCTCACATATAGATTTGAGATGTGCACGGTGAACACAGTAAGTACACCTAAACTGGGGATCTTGACCGCTCACATGAGTCACATCACATGTTAAAACAAGGCGACTTAAGTTTGATTTTTCCCCACAATTCTTACAAACACGTCGTGGTTCGTCTAAACACTCGTGCTGCATGTGTGTCATGAGATTATGCTGATAAGTATATATTTTCTTTCAAACTAGATACTCTCAATATACTAATGATGCTTTTCCATCATGATATTTGAGTATAACAATACCATTATGGATGTAGTTGCTTGATATGCCGAGCTACATTACATTTAATATGTGCACGATAAGCACAGTGAGGACACTTAAACTGGGGCGCTTTGCCGCACATATAAGACACATGTTTATACAAGGCGTCTTTAGTTTTGAACTTTTTTTCACAATTCTTACAAACAAGTCGTGGTTCGTCTCCACACTCGTATTTCACGTGTCTTGTTAAACTACCCTTGTTCTTGAAGCTAGAGGGACATCTTGTACAGTGATATCGTCCATCTCGCAGCCCGTCATCAGGAACTGGACGCCAGGCTTGGTCGGCATCTGATACTGACAAACATCGAGCTGGAACTGAAACCAACACCAATATGTTAATAACACTACAAGGACTGAAAACAGTAGGTGTATTTCAAGACATTGCCAAGATATTTCCATAATATAAACAAATTGTTCGAATATTTGAATAAATTGAAAATAGAAAAATGATATCAACAACAATGCTCAACTGATAGAAGTCTCTAATTTTATCTGGAGCAACGTATATGGTAACACAACCAAGAATACATTGCAATAAGAACAGCAACATCAAACTAGCAACATTCATGCAGTATTTAAAAACATTCATGCGTTATCTACACCAATTAGATCTTCAAATATAGTTGGGAACATCCGGCTGAACATCGGTGCAGTTATAAAACAAATTACATAAGTGATCAAGAACAATAAGTAAACATAACGAGATAAATGGCATCATAATAATAATAATAATAATAATAATAATAATAATAATAATAATAATAATAATAATAATAATAATAATAATAATAATAATAACTCTCAGGTAGATTTTGAATAGTTACAAACGTTCAGAGTGCTTCAAAGTGACTTTATTTCAAAGACATAACATAGTAGGATAAATTTAGTACATAGTAGGATTAATTTCGCACCAACCAATGTTAATATTTTCATAGGTTTAGAATATTAATAGTGATATATAATAATTTAAGAAGATCCATCACGAGTTAAGAATCTTCGTCATCAGGAAAACTTTAATATCGTCAAACATTTTACCAATATATCAACCATCTTACAAGTCTGAAATATATATCAATCTTACTGATATTATTGAAATTCTTGCCGACGTCTAAACATTTTCTGCGGTTATTTCAATCAGGGTAAATAGCGACAAAAATATTCATGGTATTCAAACAGGTAGAAGGTATTCCAGAGTGCTTTATAGCTGCTATATTTCATATCTAGGAAACTTCGCAAACGCTTTTTCAGGCGCGTTGTTGGATGAGCGTAATTGTTTAAGGGGTTTTTTCACTGAAAATATATGAAAAAACAGCAATTTTGCATTATAATTGTTTTAATTGTTTTTTAAGTTTACTATTTTATTTATTGACTACATATTTTTTTTTAGCTGATATAATGCTGAAAGCATTAATTGAATATTTTTCTTGAGCGCTGAATGCTATTTTACATGGGAGAATGGCTTACCGGTACTGATATAAGGCCTAATCTAGGGCTGTATAGAGTGTTATTCATAACAATTTTAGTCAATTTTAAAGAAACCTAAATTAAGAGGTTAAAAAGGCCCAGTAAATTCATGTAAAATAAATAAACTGAATCTTTAGGCTATGTAACACTCAAATTTACTAAAGACAACATAAATAAACTTTAAATGCTATTATCTCGAAATTTTTATTCTAGCACATTTGCTAACGTTTTTCCTAATTCTTCTACAGTTTTAAGATAAAAGGATAATTTCTTTATTAATATGCTCACAAGTCTTACTCTGACAAATTCACTAGACATTTTTTTGATGAGATTTATAGCTTTTTAATAAAAATATGGGAAATATAGATTTGTTACAAAAATATACATTTTCCAACAATGTAAAGGAAAAAAATCATATTCATCAAACAAAACGAAAATTATAAAATCCGTCTGGTGAATGTTTAGATGTATTATTTTTTAATCTAAAACACCTTTCACTTAAATAAAAAAATGAAAATTGTAAAAAGCCTTAGCAATATCGCAGCATCATAGCACAATCGTAAAATTGCAATTATTATGAGTATTAATTAAATGATTGCGCTCAAATTTCACACAAATATATTAATTCATAAAATTAAGGTTCTGTGAAAAAATCATTACAATCGGATAAAGCATGTAGGTGTTATAAGTTGAACAATTTCTTTGAAAATCGAAAAAAATCGTAAAATTATGATTTTAACGAGAAATAATTTTCGATCGGTTTTTCAAACCGTGCAGTTCTAAGTTCAGAGATTACAAACGTCTCTAGAAAATTTCATCGCAATTGAAGTGTTGGTTTAGCTGGAATCGTGTTAAAAAACAGACAAAAATACAAAAAAAAAACATTCAGGATTTTTTTCTCCAGTGTAGTTGGATAAGCGAAGCGAAGACTTAAATTTCACTGCCCCCCAAAAAAATAGCTCGTTTTTTTTGGTTTTTTTGGTTTTTTGTTTTTGTTTTGTTTTTGTTTTGTAATATCGTACATTTACGATTTTTTTCGATTTTTTGTGCGATATTTTCGTGCCATTTGGGCCAATTCTGACCAAACGGGTGGGGCTAAAACGTTCATATTATACATGGACAATAAGGTTAGGTGATGTAGTA
Source organism: Sweltsa coloradensis (assembly GCA_024449915.1). NCBI lineage: Eukaryota > Metazoa > Arthropoda > Insecta > Plecoptera > Chloroperlidae > Sweltsa > Sweltsa coloradensis. Next base: position 98,868 of record JAMZAV010004320.1, read on the forward strand.
CATTTTGAAAGAAAAAGTTGAAAAAGTTAACCAGAATCTATAGAAATAAAGCTTTTAATGTAAGTTTTTTGATATTTTCGTGCCATTTGGGCCAATTCTGACCAAACGGGTGGTGCTACAACGTTCATACTATACACGAGCATTAAGGTTATGGTGATGTAGTAGCTTTTGAAAGAAAAAGTTGAAAAAGTTAGCCAAAATCCACAGAAATAAAGCTTTTAATATAAGTTTTTTACGACAAATAATACCAATTGACAAGAAACAATAGAAACTTGACAACAATCACCTACAATGCGTAGGCAACAAAACAAAGCACTTGCAAAAGTTAAGATATCCAACGCAAACTAAAAACTTTAAAAAGCTCATCCATCAACGCGGCGGGACTTTAGCGTTTTCCTAGTAAAATGGAATCTTCGCTTCGCTCGCTACGCTCATCGAACAACACGGAGATACGGATATGTTAAACAGAGCGTGTGTGTGAGTGTGTAAGTTTTTGGATGAGCGTAGCGAGCGAAGCGAAGATTCCATTTCACTACACTAGAGAAAAAATCCGGAATGTCTTTTTTTTCTTTTTTTTCCCCTTTTTTTTGTATTTTTGTCTGTTTGTTAACACGATTTCGGCTAAACCGATACTCCAATTGCGATAAAATTTTATAGAGGCCTTCGAAATCTCTGAACTTAGAACTGCCACGTTTTTGAGCGCAATCGAAAAATTATTTCTCAGTAAAATCGCAATTATAAGATTTTTTTCGATTTTAAAAAATTTATTCGACTTATAACACCTACATGCTTTATCCGATTGTTATGATTTTTTCACAGAACCTTAATTTTATGAATTTATATATTCGTGTGAAATTTGAGCACAATCGAAAAATTATTTCTAATGAAAATTGCAATTTTACGATTTTTTTAAATTTTTAAAACATTCTTCGACTTATAACACCTACATGCTTTATCCGATAAAATGATATTTTAACAGAACATTAATTTTATGAATTTATATATTTTTGTAAAATTTGGGCGCAATCGAAAAATAATTTCTCATGAAAATAGCAATTTTACACTTTTTTCGTGTAAAAAAAACATACGCTCATCCAACAACGCGCATGAAAAAGCGTTTGCGAAGCTTCCTAGTCATAAAAAACATATGTCATAGTTGTGTGACAGTTGAATGAAGTGATCAAGATGTGTGAAAGTTAGTCACCTGCAAAACTGATGAGTAACCTTCAGTCGGCATCACAACTATACGTAGAATTTACTTTCGCGTCATTTCTGTTAATAAACTGAGCGACTGAAAGAAATTTAGTAACGATTTATATCATGTTAATTGATTTTATTTCGGCGTCTCTACGAAAATTCTATTTAAAAATGAATCGCAACTGGTAAGAAAGAAAAAAGTGACAACTGAATAATAATACACACTTGGGGTCGGTATGTTCACCACAGACAAAACGCACACTCAGAATCTAGATCCGCACTATGGAAAATATAAATCTTGCCATTTATAGGCGTAAAAGCGTTCTCCCCTCTGGACACACCATGATTCTACTTTTAAGGGTAAATATTCCCGTTGCTGTGTTTAAAGCAAAAGTTAAGACAAACTTTTGCACTCAAACTAAACTGAACAGGGAAGGGAACTGAATAAGATAATTATTAGAGAACATTAATTAATAGATAAGCTGATCAAGGATAACAAATTAGTTCAAAACAAAAACTCATGTATTCACTTGCTTTGTGCTTAACAAATATAATATCCGACGGTTTCAAATCTAAAATAAGTAAATTACATTTAAGATATGCACGATGAGCAAAGTTGGAACAATAAAACAGGGGCTCTTTACTCCACACGCATCCCACATGTGTGTTCAAGCTGCTCATAGCTGTAAATATATTTCTACAATTATTATAAACAAGACGTGGTTCGTCTCCACATGCGTGCTTCGAGTGTGTAATGAGATCAAATTTTTTGACAAAATATTCTATAACAATCAAGATTCTCAGTATACTCAAGAATTGTGCTTCTCCAACATGATATCTGACTATAACAAAGTTATTATTGATGTTGTTTCTTGATATGCTGAGCTAAATTACATTTAAGATGTGCACGAAAAGCACAGTAAGGACAGTTAAACTGGGGCTCTTTACCACACACATGAGTCTCGTGATTATACAAGGCTACTTTAGTTTTGAATTTATTTCCACAATACTTGCAAACAAGTCGTGATTTGTCAGCACACTCGTGCTTCATGTGTGTCATGAGACTATTTTTTTGACGAAACATCTTGTTGCAAACTAGACACTTGTGTGGTTCTTGTCGTCCACAGTCATTTTTCACGTGACTTGTTAAATTATTCTTGTGCTTGAAGCTAGAGGGACATCTTGTACAGTGAAATCTTCCATCTTGCATCCCGTCATCAGGAACTGGACGCCAGGCTTGGTCGGCATCTGATACTGACAAACATCGAGCTGGAACTGAAACCAACACAAACATGCTAATAACACTACAAGGATTGATAACAGTAATGTGTTTCAAGATATTGTCGAATTATTTTGTAAATAATATATACTATTGTTAGAAAATTTAAATAAAAAGAATATATAAATAATATCAACTACAATGCTCAACTGAGAAGACGAGTTTTATCTTAGCAACTTATAGAAATACGAACAGCAACATCATGCAAACAACATGCATGCAGTAAAGAAAAACATACATGAGTTATCTACCCCAATAAGCTGATAAAATATATTTATTTATTTATTTATTTTTATTTATTTATTTATTTAACGTCTATCCTATTCAGTTATAAAAACTGATTTACAAAGGAGGACAACTAAATAAATCTAATTACATAGATGCAGAAACAACAATAAATTGCATTTTCGTAAATATTTGAAATAGTAGCATTACAACAACAATGCATTTAACACAAGAATTTTGGTAACAAATTGAATGATATTATATGCATTCAATGAATGAATCAAATATAAAAAGGGTGGAGAATGAAAAGAAAAGAAAAGAAAAGAAAAGAAAAGAAAAGAAAAGAAAAAAAAAAAACATTAAAAAACATTAAAAAAGAAAAACGAAAAGAAAAAAACTGATTTATTAGACGATCCCACTCAAACGAATATGAGGTTTGCCAAAAATCAGGAACAGCAAATCAGGGAGTATAATCAAACTTTCGCGGAAGAAACCACCGAACGCGAAATCTTTATTCTTGGGTTCAATCTTCATTTTTGTGTTCAAATCTTGACTCATATATATAATTATATCAGATATATAATTATTTAAAAAATTTCATGTCAAACTGATCACAGCAATGATACAGGACACCTAAATCAAGTTGCAAGCTCCATCAGTGGGCGGCAACCAGACAATCTAGGCAGAAAATATAGTTGAAAATACATTGTTTATATCATAATCAAAGCAATAATGAACAAACAAAGAGAAAAGCAAAATCAATTATAAGAGCTTATGAAGGTAAATTAACATTACACAAACACACAGACAATAACTTACAAATAAATAGTAAAAATCAATTTTTTGCTCTTTGATTCATTATCATTGCTTCAATTTTACTTTTAAATGTACAATTCCTAGATCAGTAAACTGGCTTCTAATATCATAAGAAATTGAATTCCAATAGGATACGCCTCTGTACATAAATGACTTTCTAAATGCTTCAGAATTAATCTAGGAACTTCCAATGAGTTTATTAAAGTAGAATTTCTATCCACGATCAACAATTTTAAAAATATTGGGTAGAATACCTAAAAACATACCTTTCAATACTTTGTATGTATTTACCAGCACGCTATACTTCATCCTCTCCTCAATCGTGAAACAATCAGACTGCAAATCTTGGTTCAAGGGAAATGAATCAAACAGATATTCAATTCTCTTCTGGAGTACAACATACTCCAGTAGAAGGTCTTACTGCCCAAACCACTAAGCAATAATCAATAACAGAGTGAATATAAGAATCTACAAGTAACCTCAACATTCTCTCGGTTACAAACCTCTTCATTCTACTTATAATTCCAATTGCTGATGATACTTTATTACACACATATTCATAATGTTTCTTAAAATTTAAATTACAATCTAAGAAAACTCCAAGATATTTAAATTCATACACTCTAGAAATTAACTTACCATTACAATTTAACGTCAAATGAATATCATTCATGCTTCTATCATTAGCCTTATGAAAAATCATAAAATTTGTTTTGCTATAATTAATATCAAGTTCCTGAGTTTTAAACCAATCATCCATCCTCTTTAGAACTTCTTGAAGACGTCTTACGATCTCTTCGACATCCACACCTTCTAAATAAAAGACCAAGTCATCAGCATAAGATATAATTGATGCCTCCTATTATAGTAGATATATCATTCATCTATATAAAGAATAAATAACAGGGGTCCTAATATTGATCCTTGGGGTACTCCACAAAATATATTAAATACTTTTGAACATATATGTTTGAAAGATTTATAAACAATTTTCTATTTAAAAAATAATCCGCCAAAATTGATAACAAATAAGGACTTACGTTAAACCTGGTTTTTAATTTTTATTAAAAGAGTAAAAAGGTACTGAATCAAATGCTTTCCTAAGATCAACAAAGACAGCTCCAACCTTACCATTACGTTTATCAATCCCTTTATAGATAAAATCTGTAAATGCTAGAAGGGCACTCTGCCTTGACCCTACTTTACTGAACCATGCTGGTTTGCACTTAAACCTTCAGATGCATCCACTTCATGTAATAACCTCTTGTGTAAAATATTTTCAATAATTTTCCCTACAATTGGAAGAGTTGATATAGGCGATAAGAATTCCTATTACTCTTTTTACCTTTACCCTTATAAATAGGCGTTACCCTTGCCAATTTCAGCTGTGTTGGGAAATCACCTACAAGAAAGAAATGGGAAATTAGATACGCTAATAATCCGACTATTGATGCGCATAGATAGGAGCATTCGGCTGAGCTTTGGTTCTGTTATAAAACAAGTACAATAAGTAAACATTACAAGATAAATGATATCAATAATACTGTCAAGGTAGATATTGTAAAGTTACAAAACGTTCCAGAGTACTTCGAAATGACTTTATTTCAAAGACATAAAATAGTAGGCTTTTCAAAATATGTTAAATAGAGCGTATGGGAAAATGTGTTAAAACCTGCACAAACCTTTGTCTCGATATCAGGACAATTTTGATACCATCAAACATTTACCCAATATATTAACCATCTTACTAGTCTGAAATACATATAAAACTTAGTAACATTATAAACATTCTAACCGATGTCAAAACATTTTCTATCTATAGTTCAACCAGTGTAAATGAAGTCAGAATAACACTCATGGTAATCACACAGAAAGTGTTCCGGAGTGCTCCATAGTGACTTCATGTAAAAGATATACTACACTGATATATAAAAATGTTCAACAGAGCATGAATCAGTTTTCAAAAACCTATTTGCTAACTATAAGAAATGACAGTTGCTACAGTTGCATTATGACAGAGTAACAACAGATAAATTGCTGTGAAACCGGCAGTCGGTTTCCCAACCAAACGTAGTATTTTCTTTTGCGTCGGATGTAATAATTAACTGTGCGATTGATGGAATTTAGCGACGGTTGCTTTTTTTGGTGGATTTCAACGTCAGTTCGGAAATATGATGTCAAAGACATAAGAATAGATAATATTTAAAAATAATAATAAAAACTAGGAAAACGCTCAGTTGGACGCGTTGTTGAGCGAGCACCGGTACGTGCAACACGAATCGAGTACGACATTCCCATAATGTTACATACCAATAAGTCTTTTCGGTCTTGACTGATTTAGCTGAAAATTTGTAAAATAAGAAAGAATGGATAAAATCCACCGCCATCTAGAGGACCTTGACATCATTTCTTTGGGAAAACTATTTTAACTCTTGATTACTTCTAGGTGGCAGTACATAGTGACCAGAATTCTTGTGCGATTTTTCGTTGCCATGGTAACGTTACTTTTGTTAAAATGTAATTTCTATCTACACTACTTATCGGATCAAAATAAAATTAACATATTCGTGACCGGACGGACATTCTAAATGATTTGGCTACCTCAGATTTTGTCGCCGTTTAGTTTTAAAAAAAAACTTTGTGTTAGAATAAAATATAATCTTTGTGTCTTCCCACCCCTAAATACTAAACACTTCCGGCGACAAAGACCAGCTCCCTAACTAAACCCCTATCTTATCAATCTGCCTATAACTAGGCAATACGAGTGTTCCCCAAAATGTGTACCTCCAAGAGTCACCCTTTATGAGCTAACGCTCGGTATGGGTATAGCCTCGCATGGGAAATGTTACCCAATGCGATGAAGACTACTACTACTACTACTACTAAGTTAACTTTAATGTAACTTTATAACTTTTTGAACGATTTTGCCACAAAACTAATGGCATTCAATCGGGAACGAAACTTGCGGATGGTCAAAATTTCAACTCGATCCGAGCCTCCGTTTGACCGCTAACATGAGCCAAAAAAGCTGTGCGACTTTCCGTTGCCATGGTAACGGGACTTTGTTATAATGTAATTTCCATCTACACTACTTATCGGATAAAAATAAAAATAACATATTCTCGATCGGACGGACACTCTAAATGATTTGGCCACCTCAGATTTTGTCGCCGTTGAGTTTGAAAAAAAACTTTCGATTAACTTTAATGTAACTTTTGAACTTTTGAACGATTTTGCCACAAAACTATACAGCAACCCGCCTAGGTGGTATGTACAGCCGGGGTCATATATGAAATCAAAGAGGTCTGAAAGATACCTCTTTCACCGACATCTCGTGGTCAACTCTTGGTGCCATTATTATATCGCCCTGTGAACTGCATTATCGATCGATGGAAGCCCCCTAGACTATTTGATGTTATTATATTATTTAGGAGACTTTGAAAGACTCTTGGTCAACAAAATAGTCAATATCTAGAAGGCAGTCAGAAGTGAAATACAATTTTATCAAAACAAAAGCATAAAACAAACTTTAGTGGTTTGCAAATAAGACTTGACAGCCAAGATAGAATTATTTGAAATTAATTAGAAACTAAGGCAAATATAAGATCTAAGGCATAGTCTTAATGCTATGCCTAGGCCAAGGTATCGATATATAATGCTCTCTTTACCTTCCATATTATATTTCTTCTAGGCTTGATAGTTTCTCTGGTGAATAGAGAATTTTCCTTTGACATTAGCAGCCATGTTTCTTATTTATGTCGAAAATGCAGTTCACAGGGCGATATAAATAATGGCACCAAGAGTTGACCACGAGATGTCGGTGAAAGAGGTATCTTTCAGACCTCTTGATTTATATATGACCCTGGCTGTACATGTGTGCAAAATTTCAGGTCGATCAGAGAAACGGTGCGACCTGTATCGAAGCAGTAACAGAAAAAAAAAAAAAAAAAAAAAAAAACAGACATTCGAGCCATAAGAGTCAAGTGGAGACGCTCGCTTCGCTCGCTCAATAATAATAATAATAATAATAATAATAATAATAATAATAATAATAATAATAATAATAATAATAATAATAATAATAATAATAAACAGCTAACGACACAAAGTGGCACAACGCGTGAAAGTGAGCTCTTGACTTAAAATCGTTGTAATGTGGTATTTAAATAGAATTTTGTGTTTATACAGTAAGAGTTTATAGTATTGACAGTTTTTATATAAGTGGTATCGTTAGTGGGTAAGTACCTACACGTTTTATACAAGATTTTGTACATTTAAAAACTATTTTAATATGACATTTGAGGAACCATTAGGCCTAATTAAAATGACGGCGAATCCATGGTAACGCGATATGAAGTGCTTTGCTAGAAGATATTACATGCTCGAATGGGGTAACGTGGTGTTGATGTTGTTGAGATCTTTGGAAGAGCGGAAACACGGCTACCCCGAAGATTAAAAGTCAAATATCTTTAAGAACAAAAAACAAGGATGTTAGAAAGAAGTTGAAAATATTTAGATCGAAATATGGCACAGCAATGGATGTTTTACCTGACAATGTGCAGTAACCACCAAAGCTGGTAAACCACGATTACGTATTTAAATCAATGGACAATACAGATTCCCA
>JAMZAV010004321.1:0-71391 GCA_024449915.1 Sweltsa coloradensis
GAAATACGGTTCAATATGGAACAGAGAGCAACAAAGGCATAAAATCTACTCAGAAATTAATAGGTCACGGTCTGGTGGGATGAGGAAGGGAACAGAGGAACAGAAGGCACAATAGTTGACGGAAAGCCGAGGTAGGGAGAGGTTAGCTTAGGAACAGAAAGGGCAATAGTTGACGGAAAGCCGAGGTAGGGAGAGGTTAGCTTAGGAACGGAAGGGGCAATAGTTGACGGAAAGCCGAGGTAGGGAGAGGTTAGCTTAGGAACAGAAAGGGCAATAGTTGACGAGATGCAACCACATGAAACAGTTGACGGCTAGCAAGACTAAGACACCGAGAATAAAGTCCGTTTTGGACACACACTCTACCTGGCCCAGTCGGAAGCTGAGGCGGCGTGGAACAGAAGAGACAAACAAGGTTAGTGTACACCCAGTGTAGCGCAGAACATAGCAGAGAAACAGGTTAGTCCACACTGTATTGGGCAGGTTAGTTTACACCTACTTACACAAAACTGTTCACAGTGTAGGGCAGAACATAGCAGACAAACAGGTTAGTATACACTGTATCGGGCAGGTTAGTTTACACTTACTAGTACCAGTGTAGGGCAGAACACAGCAGACAAACAGGTTAGTGTACACTTTATAGAACATGGCATGTCAGCAAGTTTAAGACAAAACATAACAACATGCAAATAAATTATAGGCTTAGAGTAGACATCAATTAATAATCCATTATGTGAGTTATTTTTTACATTGATTTTTTAACGCATTTTAATTAATAATAATTATAATTATTTATTTATTTATCCAATAACAGACACTCTTATGCAGTACAACCCAGAAGACATAGGATATAAAAATGATAAATAATAATAAAAAAATCTGTATATGCATCTAGGCCTATGTAAGTAGATTTTTTTTGTTGTCCTCCATTGTAAATCAGTTTTTTAACTGAATAGGATCGAAATTAAAAAAATAAATAAATAAATAAAATAAATAAATAAATAAATAAATAAATAAATAAATAAAGTTTAGATATCCAGCTTACAAAGACGTTTTAGATATCCAGCTTACAAAGTTTAGATTTCACTTTGAAGCAATAGTTTCCTATACCTACATAATATGTAGGCCTACCACAATTGTGGTCGGCTTCTTGTGCTGTAGACAAACACATCACTTAGTTTTAACATTTCTTTAGTAGATAACTAAATAATCACAAAATAAAATCAATGTTGATATTCAATGTCGATCAAATTGTCAACATCACGATTTTACATTGATTATGTCTTTGATCTCCCAGCCTTAAAATAAAATAACAGAATCCTCCTCAATATTTTCTCTAGAACGAGTTACATTTCCCTTCATAAAGGACACATTTTGACAAACTAATAATGTTAGCAGAAGAAACGCGGTGTCATTGAAGTGAATGATACCAACAAGGGAACAAAAATCAACTTCTAAAAATAATTACTAAACCAATCGTTTTGACATTATATATTTAATTCTGGAGAGTAAAAACTCTTTTAATGTTTTAACAATAATAGAAGGCCTCTTTTTTTAATGGAATACGTAGAGGTAGTGAAAAATGGTGATAACGAAATTCGCGAATTTTTTAAATGTCCTTTTTATTGCCTAAAATTTAATATTGTCGACGAATTACATCATTTAGTGATGGAAAAAACACATTTTGAAAACGCGAATTTCGCGAAATTTCGTGTATAGCGCGAAATAACGAACGAAATTACATCAAACTGGTCAAAACGCGAATTAAATCGCGAAATTGGACCTTTTAGTGTGCAAAATGTAAAATGATGTGGAGGTGCCGGTCCAGTTTTGGTGGAGGTGCCGGTCCAGACCGAATATTACGCGCGCGGTAGGCGGGGTACCGTGACGTCACGGGCTTCACGGAAATATACCTCCAAAATAACGGCGCGTATCACGGCTTCCGCGAAAATAGTATACCAAAATAACAGTGCGTACAATTTTTTTTAGTGATTTTTTTATTTTTTAGCAACGATTTTGACAATTTTTTTGAAATCGCGAAAAACGCGAAATTTGGGTTTTTTAAAACGAAATTTGGGTTTTTATATCACCATTTCTCATTACCTCTAGAAAATACGTAACATAATATGGAGCCACATTAGTAGTAAGGTTGTCGGTGGGCGCGTCTACACACCTGACTAGAGGGCCCATGTTGGACTCTGAGGGTAGGGACTGTAGAAGAGAAGGACCAGCGGACACGGGACGCACCTGCAACAAAACATACCGAGGGGTTAGCTCATTCCTGAGAATACACATTTTAATTACTATTTTAATTATATTAATAACTAACAATAGTGGATTATTAAAAATAAATACAAGTAACACAGGGTTGCCACCAAGTCAATTTTTTTATCCTTGAAAGATACTTAAAAAATCCTGAGAAATCCTTGAAAACAGTTATTCAGCATTAGCGTATTATAACCGCGAAGGAATGTTACAAATTTTCAGGTTTCATACCAAACTATGTTATGCCAGCCTGATTTTCGAGGACCTAGTCAAAATTACGTGCAGACAAACGCATAGGAATCAGAATTTTCTTCCAATATATTTTAACGTTTTACTTTTAGGCCTACTCACCATAACTACCACTTGTGGTAAATGTTAGGCCTATGCAGTCACTCATGTTTATTTTTACTAGTACCTGATGTTTTTTTACTGTCTACATTGCTTTTTTGGCGGAATTTAAAAAATGTATTAATTTCATGTATTTTTTAAAGACAGTAGAAAATCCTAAGATTTTGCCCAAAATCCTGTTATCCTTGAGACACTAAAAATCCTGAGAAAAGGATAAAATCCTTGAAAGTGGCAACTCTGAAGTAACATGTTTAAGAGGGGTCGCTGAGCTTGGCCCAACTCAAATGCAAGCACTCAGGTGTTGAAGATTTTGGTTGAACAATTGGTAAATCATTACCAAATTTTGCATGCATGTTTATTAAATACTTTTACATGGATATCCACAGTTGTTTGCAAAAAATGAGCCATAAAGGTCCATTGCGAGTCATACCAGTAAGTCCGAACCGTGAAAAATGAGAAATCCAAAACATTGATTTCAATTCTGGAAATTCTCACTAAATCGTTTATCTTACGTCAAAACCAAACAAACCTGCGCGTTAACATTGATTTAAACGTATATCCAATGGCAATATGCAAATTTGTGCTGAAAAAATCTGTACACTTTGAATGAATTCCCAAAGTTCACCAACCAAAATTGAGAAACTTACGGAGATTCCACAATTTTTTAATTCGAAATCAATTCGAAATACCCCTGAACCGAAGAAGCAATTTGGCCCAGAGGCGCGCGCATGTAATGGCGCGGGCTACAGTGTTGTTGATACATCTATAGTCGTGCACAGATTAGAAAAATGTACTTACATATATACATACATGTCATCTTAATAGTTCAATGTAAATGTACAAGAAATTATGTGTTTGTTCAGGCGCGTCGGAACGTTTTGAAAGTTGGGGGGGGCAAACCTGGTGCAGCTGGGGTCTGGGGCGAAGGCCCCAGCTGCCGGAGGCCCTTTCGCCGAAGGCGAAAAAAATTTCACTATACTACAGTTATTTGGTCATGTTTTAATTTAACTGCACCCGGACTCTGTAAACGATGTTTTACATCAGCTATCTGCGATCTAAAAACTCAAAAAATGAACGTGAAGTGGCCCATTTTAATAAATTAAAACCTAATTTTGTATGTAATGACAATGCATACAGTCAAACATTACCCTCTTCTTTTAAAAAAAAATACTAACAGAAGGCTGTTTAGTACGTTTCATCTTTAAAATTACGATATCAATTTAATCTTTAACACCATTAAACACGAAACAGTGACAAACACTACACACACTTACACTTCAGACTACACTACTTATATTATAAGAGGAATAATCTTCCCACTTGCCACTTCGCTACAATCACTACACCACTCCAAAGATGACTTTACGCATAACGATGCGACACGAGGGAACCAAATCCCAACTTGCGTCTGCCAATAACTCTAGCAAATCATTCAAAGGGATGTTTGGATTAGACGTGAGTCTGAGTCACGTGTCCACTCTCACTGAAGTGAGTGACAAACACACAATACAAGACTGGTGGCTGGTTATAAAGATAGTCGGCATGGGGTACGTCAGCCAAAATAACATTCCTGCTATTGTTGGGTTGTTTCTTCGTGGAAATGAATTGTTGACAAGATCATCCGATGTTGTTTTCCAAAAAGTAGAGTAGAAATCTTGATTTTCAACTCTAAAATCTGCCCCCCTATGCCCCATGGCATGAAAGTTAGGGGGGGGCAATGCCCCCTTGCCCCCCTGTTCCGACGCCACTGTGTTTGTTGTTTTTGTTATTTTCTACATTTGTAATTTTTAATAAAATTATTTAATTCTTCTGGTGATATTTTAACAATCCCAAATATTTAAACGTCCAACCCCCCCCCCCTAGTATATCTCACCCTCTCCGTCTGAGTTGCGGCGTTACATGTGAGTCTCTCTCCGGCTGACTCAGTCGGGGTGGTCGCTGCAGAGTACTTGGTCATCTGTAGCTGCAACAGCTGGATCGTTCTTTCTCGCTCGTCCACTTGTTGCTGGAACATAACAAACATGTTAGATGTTGCACTCCCACCCCTACTCACCCCCAACAGCACCTTGTAATATACCGTAAATAACTTTAAATTTAGTTCTTCTCGAACGGTCGGTGACCAAGGCAACGTTGGCCGAAACGTTCGACATTGTGTATGTGTTTTGTATATACCGTATTTGCTCGATTGCAAGCCGACCCCTGATTATAAGTTCATCTAACAAAAAAGTGTAGTATTTAAATACTCTTAAGTTTGCCATCGATTCCAAGCCGGGGTGCCATTTTGAACTGCGAAAATGTGTCAAAAAAGGTAGGCTTGCAATCAGGTAAATACGGTATATATATTAAGTAAGACTAGATGGGACCGAATACGGAATGAGGATATCAAAGACCAAGTAGGGGTGTGGAACTTAATGGAGCAAATTAAAGAGAGAAGATTAAAGTTCGGACATGTCAAAAGGATGGAAAGAGCGAGATTACCGAGTAGGATGATGGTATTGGAAGACCAAGGGGCAGACCACAACAACAATGGCAGAATAATGTGAGAAAAGATGTAGAACAGCGAGGAGGAGACTGGAATGTGGTGGAAGGAGAGGAGTGGTGGCAGGACAGAAGAAGATGGAGAAGCCTGTCTTCGATGCCAACCCAACGCAGAGTTGGACGTGGCAACAGATAATGATGTAGAACAGCGAGGAGGAGACTGGAATGTGGTGGAAGGAGAGGAGGGACGTGGCAACAGATAATGATGTAGAACAGCAAGGAGGAGACTGGAATGTGGTGGAAGGAGAGGAGTGGTGGCAGGACAGAAGAAGATGGAGAAGCCTGTCTTCGATGCCGACCCAACGCAGAGTTGGACAAGCAACAGATAATGATGATGTTTAATTAGCAAGTTTCACACAGCTGCCCACTATGTTTAAGGTAAGCTGTTGGTCTCCTTTTTCTTTTCCCAATAACACACAGTCACTAACCAAGCCGATAGGCATTCTTTCACAACCAACAAACATATTATACGGTGTCACGTGAAACTGAGTGGTGTCTGCTAATAGTCAGCTCCTGGAGGCAGGGAGGGAATCGACTTTACACTCCGGAAGGAAGGAGGCCATAGCAGGAACTTATAGGTAAGGGGAGATTGATTGATTGATTTAAGTTTTATTTATGGTGGCAAGAGAGAGCTGGGAACATGTGGAAGAGATAATATGATTGTGGGGGTATAGAGAGAAGTGAAAGAATTTTTTACAAAACCCAGTCTGACCCTGCCAGAAGCAGGATTCAGAAACAAATGATGATGATGATGATGATGATAATATGCATGGTCATGTGCAAACTTAAAGAGACAAATACTCTGAAGAAAAATTATCAGGTATACTAGGCCGTTTCGCGAATGCTTTTTCTAGTCGCGTTGATGGATGAGCTTTTTGTAAGTTTTTAGTTTGCGTGGAATCTCTTTTCTTCTTTAAGTGCTTTTTGAATGCATTGTAGGTGATTGTTGTCAAGATTCTATTGTTACTTGTTAATTGTTATTAAATACCTCAAAAAATGTAATTTAAAACCTTTTTTTATATGGTTTCTGGATAATTTTTTCAACTTTTTCTTTCAAAAAGCAATACATCACCATTACCTTAATGTCCATGTGAAATATGAACATTCTAGCCCCACCCGTTTGGACAGAATCGGCCCAAATGTCACAAAATTATCGCACTAAAAATAGGGAAAAAATTGGTAAAAGTACGATATTCTAGAGAAATATTTCTTCGATTGTACCAAAAAACGTGGCAAGTTTAAGTTCAGAAATTTCGAAGGTCCTGTCAAATTTTCATCAAGATCGCATATGCCGTTTGCCCGGTATGGTATCGTGTGAACAAACAGACAGAAATAAAAAGAAAAAAACATTGGAGCTAAATTTTTTGAGGGGTCAGTGAAATTGAAGTCTTTGCTTTGCTCATCCAAAAATATATTAATTCTTAGTAAAAACATTTATTCAATTTAGAGATAACATTATAATGAACAACTGGAAGATGGCATTATCTATTGATCAGTCTGTTAAAGACACGGACGGTAGCAGGGCGGTAGGTAGCTGGGCTGTAGGTAGCAGGGCGGTAGGTAGCCGGGCGGTAGGTAGCCGGGCGGTAGGTAGCAGGGCGGTAGGTAGCAGGGCGGTAGGTAGCCGGGCGGTAGGATAGAGCCACCCACCTGTAAGAAGAGAACCTGTCGCCTGAGGTCGATGACCTCCTCCGCAGCGGTGACCTCTGAGCCAGGGTCAAGGTCGCCACCTGACTCGCCCAGGGAGTAGAAGAGACCATTCTGTGGCAGAAGGAAACGTTCGTGTTAGGGGGTTGCGGCGTGGCTTGCGTAGCCCGGGGGCACAAGATGATTCAAGCAATAGGAGATTGTATGGCATATAGCATATATTCACAAAGACATATCGATGGTGAAGAACCAATACCTCCTATCTGACATTTTCTGCCAAAATGAGATGTTGGTGTCTATGGATACAGAAAATTTTTTCAAATTTTTTGGTGCTAGTAGCTCCTATCTAACAATGCTTAAACATCTCCAAAAGAGACATATAGTACTTCCTTACATCAATATCTCCTATCTGCCACCGCCAACTAGTTACTTTTTAAAATCAGTTTTAACGCTCTCCTGAACAATTTGCTTTTTGGCAGATAGAAGGTATCACCATCGATATATTCCCTCAGTATACCTAAATATATATTCAAGGTATATGCAATACAATGTAGATCTCTTGTACAATTGAGAAAATCCAATGTCAAGTCAGAGAGCATAAATTTTTAATCCAAACTATCATTATCATGAAAAATGTAATGAAGAAAACATGCTTAAAACTTGTTAAAGTACTCCAATCAAACCTGCAATAGCTGGGGGCCTCCCCCCCCCCCCATTGTATTCATTCATGCACTTTACCCATCGAGGAGTGGATGCCCATAAATTATTTTTGGACGCCACTGTCCAAGGGGTAAGTCCTAGCTTTTCAGCATTTATAGCACTGACACATACATAGTATGGGATACAAGGCTGTTACAACAAAATAATACAAATAAACAAACACAATAATAAACAATTTTATTTCTTTGTTTCAGCTAACAACACATACTTGGGAGTAAACAGCATAGATCAAGCTATTTATAGACAAAGACAAGAAAACTGAATAAAATTAATTTATTCATAGTCTACCCACTCAGTCAAAAAGCTGATAGATACTCAAAGGTGGACAACAAAATAATACAAATAAACAAACACAATAAAAAACAATTTTATTTCTTTGTTTCAGCTAACAACACATACTTGGGAGTAAACAGCATAGATCAAGCTATTTATAGACAAAGACAAGAAAACTGAAAAAAATTTATTTATTCGTAACTAGAGTCTACCCACTCAGTCAAAAAGCTGATACTCAAAGGTGAACTAAAATTATAATTTACGTTATACGTAAGTATTTTATTGAAATAATTTATTACCTATTTTAAACATGCAAACAAATTAATAACGGCAACCATTTCAAAACAAAAGTGTTAATTTTCTTAGGTAACTCCAGGGTTAAAGTACAGGAGAGGAGAGAATTAGCTTAAAACTTAAACTCTCGGTAACCAAGGAGTACAGTTGTACGGCGGATAAAGATCAACAGTTACTCCTGTACTTCTTCAGATGCTCAAGCAGAGGCGTGCAAGCTTATCGCTTACCTTTAAAGTATTATCGAATGGGTTGAGAGTTTCTGCCTGGAATCATAAAACACAACTGTTAGGTCTGCGTACATACAAGAAAGCGGGCCTGCAACACAGCGCAACATGGCTATACAGTACAGGACCCTTATTCTATAACTATGTAGGAGTTGTCGTTTCGTAGCGCTGTGAAAAGTAATCGTTTCACACGAAACGACAATATATTAAAACAGCGATTCTATACCGCTAACGAGAACTAATGGTTTCGTGAACACAGGGATTGGGAGAAACTTCAATTCGACTGAGCAATCGTAACTTTAAACTTATTTCAACCAATCAAAACCTCATAAAACCATAAATAATAAACTTTAAGATTCACCAAGCGGTGGTTTGAGCTTGTTGTTGGAAGGCACTGTCGATTCTTTGTTGACATTATTAGCATGTTATGTCGAAGTGCACGTCAAATATAACCTCTCTCAATTTGAAACTGAAGTTCGGGGGAAAACCTTAATTATTCAAATAATTCGTAATTAGACGAGTGAGCGCAGCGAACGTAGTCTACAACGCTACTCGATCGGGCCTTGGTCGTGATTAATTCTGTTAAATGTTAAATGTTAAATGTATGTTAAATGTCTGTCTGTCCGGTCCCATACGGCCGAACGGCTAAATAGACTGAGCTGAAATTTTAAACAGACATTCGTGACCAGGTAACTGAGAACTGCTAACAAAATGAGCACAATCCGTTACGATTTAAACCTGCAAGAAATAAAAAACTGAAAATACGTTGAAATGTATGGAAATTATTTTAACGACAATGGTTTTCATTTTGAAATAATATTTTTTGTTTGTTATTTAGCTGGCTGTGAAATGCCGTGTCCAAGGTTAATCGAATGTTGGACGTCAAGGTACCCCCAAATTCCGCTCGTAGATTGAGTAAACCTTGCAATATTTTCACGTATTTCGTACTGGCTATGTTTTCCATGGTATTGTCACAGATGTAGGACTACACTGCGTTATATGCATTTCAAAACATGTTAAATATTTTAATAAATACAATCCAGAAATTACAAATCTTTCCCGACCATTGAACCCACGTCTCCCACATTTGGGCTATAAGGGCGCTTTAGCCAACTCGACTAGGGAAACGCCAAAGTCGTTGTTAGACGAGTGAGAGAGTCATGTGTTGAGTACGCGGGAATATTTGCATTTAAGTGTGATTAAAATATTCGTATAAATAATAGGGTATTTAAGTTTAAGTCATAGTTTAGGCAATAATGCTCCACTGTAGCCTATGATAGGCTAGGGAGGCCTAAAAAAGGGGGAAGAAAAGGAATGTTACCGGGTACTCAACACATGGCTCACTCACTCACTCGTTTAACAACGACTTTGGCGTTTCCCTAGTAAAGTATTTAATGTTATTCCGTTATCAACAATCCCACTATAACATGTCAAATATGATTTTTGGGCAAATGTTAAAAGTTCTCTAAAGTATTTTTGTCAGGGACAACTTGTCGGTTGAACCGAAACGATAACTCGCAAAATGGCGTAAAAGAATACCAAAGTGAAATTCTCGTTTCGTTTCGACTGATAAGTTATCACAGCACATTATAGAATAAGGGTCCTGGCCAGACTACGTAGTGTGTTGGATCTAGCAAAGACAGACGGTTATTAGCAGTGCATTCCTGATACTCCAGCTAGTACTTGGAAGAAAACACTAAGCACATTCATTATCAAGTTTCCACTCTCAGGATAACATTATCAATTTGGTTGTTCATGCCTACTGAGCCAGAAATATCAACATAATTATAATTACTAATGGCGTTTTCCATTGGCCGCACTCAGGTCGCACTAGTGCACCCTGGCGCGCACTCGATTGCCACTCTTGTCTTTTCATTTGTTCAGTTTTGTAATGTTATTCAAGTGGAGGTTGACAACAATGACATCTATGCACTCGCCGAGTGCATGCCAATGGAAAACGCCATAAGTAAACATAAAAATTTATTTTTACATTGAAAACCATTGTTAAATTTTAATGCAGACTCTTGTTTACATTTCTAAATATTATGTTGATACACATACATTTATTTATAACACTATATAAAATGAAAAATATATTATACTAGTTAGTAACATGGATAATAAAAAATAATGTTATTGGTAATAAATTAGGTACCGGTAATAAGCAGCGAGTAAAATAGCAAAGGTAAACGTAACAAAATAAAATAAAGAAGCGACGGAGCAACTTACCCTCGTCAAACCGTTCTCTCCACCCTGCGTCAACGCAACCATCAACAACCAGGCGAAAACAAACAAAACAAACAAGGTCAAAGAGGTAAAGAGAAACAGAATCGTCCTGCGTCAACGCAACCGTCAACAACCAGGCGAAAACAAACAAAACAAACAAGGTCAAAGAGGTAAAGAGAAACAGAATCGTAAATAAAAACTAGTAGAACAGGAAGATTGAGCGTTTAAGGATAATATTTAGTCAAGACTGTTTTAGAGAATATTTAATAGAATATTTCAACACTTTTCAGTGTCTTTCTCAAAATAACTTTGGCTGAGCTCGACGCCATGCCAAGTAGAATGACGCATGTACACCCGGCATCAGAAGTAAATCAAGGGCTGGGTATTGTAGATACGAGACCCCTTGATTTACTTCTGATGCCGGGTGTACAAAGGGAAATCCTGTCTTATTGGATAACACGACAACACATGATGGCCGAGTAGGCCGATTGGGGGCATATGAAAAGAAGAAGAAAATTTAATTAAAATCAAGTGAAATTGCTCAAATTAAATGTCACTTTAGAGGGTATATAGGACTTGCGTTTTTAAGCAATTTCCTGTTTGATTCTTGTGTAGTTGTCACGGACGGGGAAATACAAGGCTCTACAGTAACACTTAAAAAATTACTTTCAAATAATAAATTTAATTTGAATTTGTTATAAAGTCCAAAATTTACCATATTCGAGGATTGATCCTGACTGATTAACATCACATATTGATAATCTACGACTGTAGGGCTGTCCATGTATGTTTTATTGACAACTATGTTAAGTTTCAGATACATCAGGTTCTTACCGGCCGAGCTAATAGCTATGCGCCAACTGTCAACATGTAAAATCTTTGGTAAAAATGTTAAAGAATAAAAGAAAGTGCACGTTACCTCCTGGAAGAGGCGCTTGAGTTTCAAGAGCATGGTCTTCATGCTGATGATGTCCTGGCACATCTGCTGGTAGGTGGTGCGGTCCATGCGCATGTAGGCCGACCCCCCCTCGTCGCTCTCCGAGCTGGCCGGCTGGCGGGGGGGACGCAGGGGGGGGTGGGGGGCGGGAGTCCGTGGAGCGGGGGGAGTCCGGGGTGCTGCCGGGGTGCGAGCGGAGAAGGCGAGTGGACCGGCCGGAGAGCAGCCTGGAACACAGAGACGCGTCCGTTAGTACGCACGCACTTAGCACGCACTTAGTACGCACGCACTTAGCACGCACACACTTAGCACGCACGCACTTAGTACCAGCAATCATCAAGCTGGTACCATTGAATTAACTTACAAGTTTGTGAAATTGAAAAATGTGTGTGTGAAAAACTTCAAATTTTCGGCAGTTTTCAAAATTGTCATAATTGGGGAATGCGCAAAAGGCTTAAAAATACCAATCGAAATCAACTTGAGGCATCAAGATGAGTCAACAAATAATTGCAAATTTAAGTGATTGTCTGATGCTATTTTCACGCGCTAATTTAAGTGCGCTAAGTGATTGTGAATGGGTCATTAGGCTCAATTTATTCTAAAGATTGAACATGTTTATCAACTTAATATCAAATCAATATCAAATTAACTAATTAAATAGCAATATTCATCGCTTTCGAAACCTAGTACCGAAAAAGAAATTACTAATAATCAAATTCATTAATGTCTTTCATTTACAATTTTCACACTCACTCATACACTCAAACATACATAACAACACCAAATAGAATCCACATACATTCGTGTTTAAATTATTTTAAAAGTCATCTTTATGCAAGTAGGTTTATATTTAATTTAACAAACACACACAGATGTTAAGCTAGTTGAGTACGCATGGAATGTACATCAAATATATATATAATATATATCAAAACATTGAGTACAAGCACAGCATACCTTATCCCACTAAGCCCAAAGGCTTATCAGTGGTTCACAGTTATGTAATAAAATAACATTAGTATAAGATCATAGCTGAAGGCCATTTAAACATTCTACAATCACATACTAACTGATGTGATCCTTTATCGACCAATACGAAACTTCGGTAACCAAACCTCGAACCATACCAAAACATTTGTGAATCCGAAAGGGATATTTCATACACAAACACCCACCAAACAAAGCACACACAAAGATGGCGGCAAAACACTATTGTCACCCCATTGGTCCTGATAGGTTTTATCCCTACCGAGTCATGTAACGAATGAGCGTTACCATATCTTGCATACGCTAACATCGTGTCATAAATGATCGGCAGGACGTCGTATGTTTTAATACTGTCCGACTGCCGAAACCAATCTACATACCCACCATTATCATTTATTTATTTATTAATATTTGCTTCCTCAGTTACAATTACATTTGAACATGTTACATTATAAAAATGAATGCGACAATGAGAGAAAGAGCATCTGCCACATAGTACGTATGTACCTGTCATCCTCTAATTATTCTAATTATTGCACTAATTAATATAATATTATAAATCTGTAAAACTAATTTAGGCAATATTATAAATAATTTGGTTTATTGTGTTTAAGGGGGCGCCAACCGTGCGGTCATAATGCGCCTATAGGTTTGTTTTTCGCGGACCTAGTGTTAACACTCAAAAAGTCAGTGACTACACTTTACACTGGCTTCTAGGCTAGTGTTATAAGTGCCAGTTTTAACACTGAAGCGAAACGACACGGACCAAAATGGCTCATTTCACAAAAGTGTGCACGAACAAACAAACCTTATGTGAATAGTAAAAAAATGGCAAAATAGTGACAACGCATGCACCGCCTTGTTGAGACCTTGGTTGTGCTCCTCGTCCGCGCATCCTCTGCGTGGTGGGCGGTGAGTTGGGGGTGGACGAGGGGGCGGAAGAGAAGGCTCGACAGTCCGTCCTGAGGTCGGGGATGACTCCGCTCACACGGAAGTTACACCTGGGTACACTCGCGCAGCTAGTTCTAGAGTTGCGCCAGAAGTCGGGGGATGCGCCGTTAGTCCGCGGGTTGCACCACACGTCGTGAGTGGCACCGGGGCTACACTGGGTTGCACTAGAGCCACCCGGGTGCTCTGTCTTGCACTAGAGTTACACCAGTTGTCGGGGGTGACACCGGGGCTGCACTGGGTGCTCTGAGGTGTAGTGCTACCCGTCTTACGCCGCACACCACCGGCAGTTGACTTCTGTGAATGCATGTTCTACTGGGTTCGCTCGCCCACTACATTAGAGGAGCCGCTTGGCGGAGAAATACGTATCTCTATCTAAAAGGCATCGTCGTAGACGGACAGACATTCTGGCACCTACTGAGGAAACTCAGGTTAATATATTAAACACTCCATTAGCTAAATGATTACGCAGACAGGAAAACTGAGAATAGAATACATTCATCCAATTTCATAACAATATTATTTCATTTTTCCGTTAATGTAGTGAGCTATAGTTTAGTTTGAGTAATTTTGGATTATCACCGTTATAAAAACGATTTTTAAAATGTCTCGTTGGAAACCCATAGATATTGGACAGCTAGTAGGCTAGATCCGCAGTCATTAATCCACTTCCGTGACAATTTGAAGCCATCTTGAATATGGCAGGTTGCATGTTAAAGTATATGGGAGCGATTTGTAGCCCAAATAGTTCTCAAGGTGGCCGTCAGGTTGACAGGTGAGCATATTAGCCATTAACACCAAATAATTAATAAATTCCCTTAGCAATGACTTTTTATTGTTTCTGTTTGTGCATTCCTCTACTGCACAAGCTAAAACCAAATAAAACAATCCAGAAAAATACTTTATTGCAATTATAAAAGCATAAATTAAAACGCCAAATCGCCATCTTGAATATGGCTGATTGACGCTTCAATTTGCTACGCTCGCGACTGTGCGGAGGTATTGGAGACTGCGGATCTAGCCTACTATAGGTGTTCAATATCTATGGGTAAACCTGCCCAGGGAGAATAATGCTCCTCTTCAGGAAACTAGGTACTCGGGTTTGTGGTGACAGTGAAGAGAATGTCTAACAGCTGTTGATGAGAACTTAATTCCAAGCATTCGCATTCGCGCAACGACTGACAAAAGCTTCCAAAAACTTTTGACGATGACGAGGTAAGAAACTAGGGCGCTTCAGGGGAATCCCTAGAAGCCTATTTCGGTCATAATACCAAACAGCTTCAGAATTCACTATTCATTATGAACGCTATTACGTCACCCCCCCTCCATCTCTCCGCGGCGACAAAACTCGAGCTTGAAACAAACGAGACGGGCCAGTCGAGCATGAGCCGTAGGCTAGAGAGGACCCGCACGTCGAAGGTCGGTGGTGTCTATTTGACCCTCAGTTACTTCACGGGAGCACGCGGCCCGGGAGCTAGGCGATGTTGCAATCTCTACGGCTACATAGACTAACTCTTTGAACACGACGCGCTTACCACATTGCAGTGGGTGACGTGGCGTGCGCATAGTTGTATCAATCGGGGGAGCGGGGCACATGAAAACTAAATATCTTCCTTTCTTCACATTCACATTCATTCATTTTTCAGTTTAATTTATTTCGTTGATTATTTCTAGGTTTTCCCGATTTATCGACACCCAGTCAAAGTTAATGTCCCCCATGCGTTTTCATGGGGGGGGGGGGGGCCCCATGAAAACAAAATATCTTCCTTCCTTCCTTCATCATTTGACATTCATTCATTTTTCAGTTTTATTTATTTCGAGGCCCCGTTTTTAAAAGACATTGTTGGTATAGAGAATTATAATACATTCTCTTTTAGCTGCCTATTATTACACTACTTCTATTGAGACACGATAAGTGGTAATAAATGAGGTTGAAGGACAAATACCGTGAAGGCCATGTGGGATTCGAACCCGCGTCCTCCGACTAACAATGTCATACGCTTTGGACCTGCGCCAAAACCGATTAGCTGCCGCGGACGGCTAGAAAGAGATTATCTTTATCGCATCCCAGCTCTCCCCCCCACTTCTCACTAATTACCGGTACTGAAGTCCAGTTTCCAGATCCACAAGCGATACAAGATTTTTCACATTCTCATTCTCATAACACATTCCATAGAAAGGATCAATAATGCATATACGAATATTTTGGGGGGTGTCATACATAGCCTGCATGTATGCGAATGGAGTCTAATAGTGCACACTCAACAGTGCTCTAGGGCCACTCTTAGCGGAGCATACAGCAGTGGCTGGTAGGCTGCCACGGCGATGTGATAATATTATGCTGGATCAACCGCGTGGAAAGTTATTTCCATTATAAATAGTTATAGATACGAAATTAATTATAAAACAATATAGAACACATGAATTTCCCCCCTTGCATTAGAATTATAGTAACTCTTTCTTAATAAAATAATATTATTTGGAATTTACTATTAGAAACCTATTATAATTTTTGACACATGGCAATTGTAATAACTTACCTCGGCGGGTCTCGAACCCCGAACCTTCGGCTCAAAAATACCGATACTCTTGCCAACTGTTCTATCGAGACTAGCAGACAAATATTCACTATTTCTCGATATGGTTAGTCGGGAAAAAAATCCCGTAGTATAGGTTCAAATCCCGGTCGGGGCGGACTTTTTTATTTCTAAATTGTAGAAAATAAATAAAATATTCACTAGATTGCTATTATTTTGCTTGTTGTGGAATAAGTTTGTCGCAATAATAATTACTACTAGCAATAAAAAAATATCATAATGAGTGAGTGTGGTTTCAAAACGAATTACTCCTGAGTCCTGACGGACCTGACTCAGATTCCAAGTCAGGCTCCAGGAAAATGCACTTTTTAATTTCGATCTAAGTAGGCATATCGGTATTGGAAGTATTCATAGTATATTATTTGAATGATATAAACTTGCATTGATTTATATTTACGTGGGTAAAGAAAGTTGTTTATGGACGGCAATTTTCGGGGTGAGACTGTTTCTACTTTTGCCCTTTTACAGCGTTTTCTAGGTCTATTGCGGTTTTGTTTGTATCTGCCAATTGTGTGACATGACAGTTAGATCTACGTATTGTAAATATTGACTATGTTTCACTAAACACAAAATCGCGCTAGTATTATAAACACGGTTTTTCTACCATCGACTAAAATTAGAACACATACAATACTAGATTCATTCACCGCAACGAACTCTTAAAAACTAAACTGTCACACGTCCAGTCCGCTCCCGACCGATGTGTGGATTCCCGTGCAGCAGAGAGTCGAGCGCATGGCATGGCAACCTCGCGACCCGCTCAGTTAGCCTTGGCTGCCGCTACACAGCGACAGAAGACGGCCGGAATCTGGAGCTGAATCGCCAGTTCTTGCAGCGTCTTGGGGGAATCAGTTACACTCAGCGAGTTTTTATCGTAGGATCGTCAAATAACTTCTGATACCATCAGAAACGTTCAATGAAGAAAATGAAGTAACCCAATCTGGTATGCCTCCGAAATTCAAGTGAAAAACAATTAAAACACTTCGTGTTATTGTTGTGAAATTTTCACCAAAATTCAAAAATTCATATAAAACAAGTTACAGAGATATTTGAATAAAGTTACCTTCAAACGCTGCTAAAAACGTACATAGTTGTTGATAAAAAAAATCTAGGTTCTAAACCAAATGATCTCTGAGCTGGTTTGATTCCCATTTTAACAATAAAATTCAACAAAACATGTCCAAAATTGCCCAAAATTTTCCGCCACTGTGAAAAAAACTCGTCAGTAGGGCCCTTTAAAAGAGATATACTTTGTGTGTGTACACATATATTCTTAGTTAGCCAATATGAGTCGAGTCTAGGGATTCCCCTTAAGTCATATTGCGCCGCCTGTGATAATATTGTAAGTTGATGAGATTTGTTGATGGTGTGTTTGATGGTTAGATTGTTTTCTAAGTGTACTATATATAAGAAAATAAAATCATGGTGATGATAGTAATAGCAAAACAATAATTATTGATAATTAAATGGAAATAAATAAATTAAAGAAATGTGTATGATGTGAATTAAATTTTGTTAAAATTACTTTGAATGAATGAATTTCAAGATTACGGTGGCGGGATTCGACCCGGCGACCTCCAGGGTCAGAGTCTCGAGTGTTACTCAAGAGCTACCCAGGTCACTATCCAAGATGGTGTGTTATACGTAGCCTACTCGCATATTCTCCTCCTATGTGAATCAGTTGACTTCACTGAATGTGATGGCTAAATAAAGACAACCCCCTCACGAGTCAACAAGTGGCAGTACTGGGTTCGTGTCCCGGTCGGAGGACTTCGGCTTTCTCACGAAACGCAATCAAAATTCGTGAAAACTAATTTATGTTTTATAAATAACTTTAAACAAAATTTGGAAATGTGTTACTGCAGAGCCCTATATTTCCACATTTGTGACATAAGTTCAAAATTTCAAACACCTGTGGTGTCAGTCGGCCGAGCGAACAAAGAAAAATTTGAATTTGAAATCGAGAGAAATTCTTTCCTCATTTCTCCACCCTTCACGATATGAGTGAATTTGGAACTATTTATTATATTAAAAACACAAATCCGATATCAATCTCGCTAGGTACTTGTCTAGTTTCTGCAACACAAACTTTGCTGCCTAGTTGGATGAAGGGCAAACAAGCTGTGTAACCGAATAGTCCGAGTCAACACGAGCTAAAAGCTTTGTTCCCACGCACCACTCGCACTAATGGGGGCTTAAGAGGATGGGATAGTCGCGAAATTAAGACCACGCGAAATTACAGTTTTTTCGTGATATCTCGAGAACGATGCAAAATATCCAAAAACTGATTCTAGACCGAACTGTGGTTTTGTTAGAACAATATATATAATTCAAGAAAAAATATTGTAATGTGATGGTAATTAAGTTTTTCATTAGAATTTTAATTCATTAAATGCATATCTTAAATATAAACCGCACCAATTATTATATTTGAATATTTTTTCTTGCATTATATTGTTCTAACAAAACCACAATTCGGTCTAGAATCAGTTTTTAGATATTTTGCATTGTTCTCGAGAGAAATCGGAAAAACTGTAATTTCGCGACTGTCCCATCCTCTTAGCCTAGATGCGAGGACTTCTCTGACATATTGAAGCTCCGAGAAGCTTTTAGGTTGAAAGTCACTCTTGTTTCGTCTTCCAACAGCTTTACAACCCCCTGCACAATCGCCTTTTATCGACATCTTCAATCGACAAGTGTAAGGGAGGGGGGGTAGAATTTTTGGATGTACATAAAGAAGTTTGTAGAACCTTTAATCGACATCTTGAATCGACAAGTGTAAGAATTTTGATTTGAGGGTGGGGTGGGGGATGAATTTTGAGATTTAAATAAAGAAGTTTGTAGAACTGCCCACGAAACTACATCATTTCGGGAAAAGTAAGTATCCTGGTACAATGGGGCTGGGGCTATGCCCCCAACTAGTGCGGGTTTGGGCCCAAAGCCCCACTTTTTTTTTAACAATGCAAATAGTCACATTTAACTATAGTTTTCAGAGTCCTTTTGAAGATAATTTATAAAATTGTGAAGATCCACCGTGCATATAATATACTGTCAGTTAACAAAATCTTGCCATATGTAGGGCCAACATATGTATACCATTAAACTAAATTAAACATTACTAGAACTGTAAGTTTATAATATCGTGTCTACCTCTATCGCCTTTAAACGTATTAAACTCAATACTCTTGAGTTGTTCGCGACATTTGAGGGCGGTGACATTTGAACTGGAACTTTAGCATCAGCCGAGACCCCGCGATTCTATGGACATAATCCACCCTAGGGTTGCCACAGGAGGGGGGGGGGGGGGAGAGGGAGGGCTAGGAGGGACATGCGGATGCGTCACAAAATCTTTTACATGGCTCCTAGGGATAAACCAGAATCAGATCCGATCCTTTCAACAACATTACAATTGCAAATGATATTCAATACTGTCTATAGACTATAACAAACAGGATGTCTTCATTTTATATGTATTGTTCCCTGACTTTTCCACATTTTCCCCAATGAAACCCGTGCTTTACCAGGATGAAGTACCTCAACGTTGTGATTGGCAGTGACGGCACTTTACATGGGGGTCCTGGGGTTGGACCCCAGAAACCTCATGATTTTATGATTCGATTTGGGGCGCAGGCCTGAAGCTAGTGAGACTAGGGGAACGTGGGTTTTGAATCCCGCATAAGGGGAATCACTAGACCTAAATATGATTTCTGAAGAATGCAATAAAGACGTCTGAAAATTTTAGAAAAGAAAGGGGACTTAAAA
Source organism: Sweltsa coloradensis (assembly GCA_024449915.1). Lineage (NCBI taxonomy): Eukaryota > Metazoa > Arthropoda > Insecta > Plecoptera > Chloroperlidae > Sweltsa > Sweltsa coloradensis. The sequence continues at coordinate 19,764 of JAMZAV010004321.1, forward strand.
AAAAGAGCAGTTTTTTTTTTGAAATTTTTTTGGCGGGACAAAACCCACAGAAAAAACAATTATATTAAAATTTTACCCGACAAAAACCCCGCTATTTAAAAATTGAATTTTTGACAGCGGGGTTTTTTGTACTGTTTCTACATTCTTTATCTAGAACCAAAATACCAAGGAAAGGTTGTCTGTAGTGCGACGTTGCACGATTTTTTCTTTTAAAACGGTAAAAAAATTTAAAAATTGTACGGGGGGCAAAAAAAAAAAAAGTCCCAAAGCAAAAAAATATAGAAAACCTTTAATCCAGGTTTTTTTTAGGGAATGTAAAAAAACAATACAAACAAAAACCGCTGCCAAATTCAATTTTGAACTAGCTAGTTGGAGTGGGGAATTTGAACCCACACAAAAAAAATTTAAAAAAAGCCAAACCTTCACACTCAAAAGAAATGAGATCAAAAAAAAGTGCCAAGCTCATCTACTTTTCCCACATTGCGCATTCTAATTTAAAAAACTACAGGTCCCGAAACAACCCTTTGAAAAGCTTCGCAAAATAGAGTTTGCAACATAAATTTAAAGAAATAGTTCATTAAATTCTTTTTTTCAAATTTAATTTTAACGTAAGGCATGTAAATTCTATTTTGCCAAGCTTTTCAAGGAGTTTTACGGGACACTGTAGTTTATAAATTAAGAATGCGAAATGTGGAAAAAGTAGATGAGCTTGGCATTTTTTTTTTAGATCTCATTTTTTTTTGAGTGTGAAAGGGTTTTGGCGTATTTTTACAAGATTTTTTTATTGTGGGTTTCCCATTACTTTTTTCAAGTTTAATGCAAATATTTGATAAAAAAAAAATAATTTTATCAAATTGATTTAATGCATGGTTTTCCCAATTAACAATAGAATAAAAAAAATATAATGGTCCAAAGACTGTTTTTGTAAAAAAATGTAGGCGATTATTGCACGTAAAAGACTTGTTTATTGTAGCCGTATAAGCTTATTTAAAACCTTTTTTCGAAGCCTTCCAGCAATTTTTTAACTTTTTCTTTACTATTACCTTAATGTCCAGTAAAATAACGTTGTAGCCCCCCGTTTGGGAATGTGGGCCCCAATGAAAAAGACGGGTTGATAAAGTAGGATAGTAGAGCGGTAGTAACTAACATCCTTAAAATGATTTTTAGCGTTTAGGTCATTTTTTCACCAAGAAGGAATGCTCGTTCCCCAACCAAATTTGGCTGTGTTGTGGGTACCTAAACCCCTCGATTTTGTAGTTTTCAAATTAAATCACGTTTCAAGATGGCTGGGTGAACACTCGAAAAACACCCAAAATGCTTGGTATAAGGTGCCTGAGTGTGTAGCGCACCCCGGCTTGGGTGCGGCGCCCTAAAAGGGCACCTAGATATAATTTTTGATTTTGTATTATGTCCAGCAAAAAAAAAATTCAAAAAATTAAACTGCCCCTTTTATTTAAATCCCTCTTCATTTTGCTAAATTTTTAGACGTATTAAGCATTTCAGAAATCATATTTGGTCTAGGATTCCCTTAAGGGAAATTTAAAGACCTAATTTGTCTTCCACTCTCATCTCTCGAATAGCAATATTGCAATAAAGGGGACGTTTATAGCCACTCAAATCAAATAAACTCTAATAATACCGAGTCCCGTCGCGCGCAACAGTGAACAATCCATCTTTCCTGCAGGTTTAATAAGAAGTTCTGACCCCCTGCCCCCTGACCCCATATACTTACGTGGAGGGCCTCTATATGTAAAACCTTTAAGCCTACAGGGCTAAAGCGATGGGGGTATTATCGACGTCCCCCGATTACATTGCGATTGTATTTCGATTGCACCCCCGTCTAGATGTAAATCTTAACGTAAAGATAGCGGTCTGTGGCTAGCATCGATGGTGGCTAGCTTTTTTTGGGTATGTGACTAGTAGCCCACATTACAGTGGTCTATTATCAGATTCAGGGACATCAGGATGCCTAGGAATAGTTGTGTACTTGCGTGTTACACTAAATAAACTGATAAACACAGGTCAGTGACACAGGTGAACGAATCTATTATGTTCAGTTCTTTTGAATCTGCCGCTGATTAGGGACCTAAGAAAATGGCGGACGGCCAACTCCCGCCAACTTCACATCTCAACATTTGCCCGGTATATATCAGATCTCCACGTAAGTATATAGAGCTCAGTGGCCTAGCCTAGTCTAGTTGGAGGCCGGCCAACAATGTGAGAGTTTCTTACAACTAGAGTAGGAAGTTTTAACCCCAAGGATTTAGCGTGTATGCTACTTTCACAAATCTCTCCTATTGAACGACGACCCTATTTAGAAAACAAAGTCCTGCCTTCATCACTAAAGACTGCGTTTTAAGGCTATTGTAAAAAGTTGGTTGAATGAAAGTGAACCTTAAAACAGCTAAAAACATATTTTAATATTTTGGTCGGGACATAACCACACTATCGGCTATTAGATGTCGTTTTCTTAAAATTGTGTAGCCAGCACATAGCGCAAAATTAAATTTTGAAAATCGGTCGTCTAGATATAGTTTCTTAACACCTTTAGCTTCAGCTTCAGCTATAAGGACAAATAGATTTCTGAAATAACAGTTGGTGCACGATTTTATTTTGTCAGACGATACAAAATTTGAAAAATCTCGTATTTGTAATGTTTGACAAAAAAATTCGTACACCAACAGCTATTTCGGAAATCTATTTGTCCTTATAGCTGAAGCTAAAGCTAAAAGCGTTTAGAAACCATCCAGAAAACCGATTCTCAAAATGTAATTCTGCACTGGATGTGCTGGCTACACTATTGTAAAAAAAAACGACACATAATAGCCAAAATTGAGGTTATGTCCCGACCCCCAAGAATAACAATATTTTCTTCTATTATTTGTAAGACCCTCTTCCATTCAGAAAACTTTTCAGCCATGTATCTTCGACTTACAAAATATCGGTCAGTTAAGGGGAAGAACTACCGCCAATATTAAAACCACGCGAAATAAACTTATTTTAGTAATAACTCACATAACACTACACAAAAACGAAAAAGTGGATAATAAGTCTTATATGGTTTAGTTAGAACTATATCTGGCAAAAACCCTTTTACAAATATCGTAACCAGTAATGATTTTAATCAAGGTTTAAATAAAATTAATGTATACCGTAATTAAAAACGCTACTGTACAATATTTGAATAATTTTTCATGCAGGGTGTAGTTCTAACGAAACTACGTGAGATTTATTAGCCCTTTTATCGATTTTACCTTATTTTACGTCACGGTTTGAGAGATATTACTAAAATAAGGTTATTTTGTGTGATTGATGGTGATCTTTGCCCTTAAGACACAGAATAACATTTACCCCATACGTGTATTAATACGTTGGTTACATGATTTGTAAGTTTAGGTACATAAAGCCAGAGGTCCTGGGTCGAGTCCCAGTCTGGGTAAACAGGTGTAGTGCGTCCTGCACTGCAGTCACATAAAAATCATTTATCACTCAAAGAGAGAGAGAGACTCTGATTCGGAAGGTCACGGGTTCGAATCCCGTCACCGGCAATCCTTTCTGAAAGCTTTTTCCAAGGATTCCTCAGTAGTTAATAAGAATACTAGGTGTATTGAGTCCTCTTAAACACAAACAGCCCTCGGACATCCCTTCACAATCATTGTCCTCACTCCAAAATACCTATTTCCATGCAATTGTCCTGGGCAGGTTACCCACGAGGAATTTAATGCTTAAAGAATAATTATTTTTCAACATTACCATTTGTTAAATACATGTATGATATGTTTCAATGAAAGCAGGGTCCCCTTTAAGAGTGACGTCACAATAATGAGGTCACCAGCAGCCTTGCGAATCTATCACCGTATCAGAAAGCGTCGGCACTCGGTATATATATCACGTAAAGCTAAAGCTAGTATCATAGGAAGCGTAGAAGAATATATCACGAAGCAGGCACAGCGCAATTGTGTTGGTAACTTTTATGTGTTAAGTTGGCACACGAGAAGCGTTTCGCGAAGACATCTATCGGAAAAATCACTAAACTTGTTTTCTAGTTTAGTACACAATGGAGGCGTTGAATTATTAAATTTTAGAATCACTAAATAAGCACAGTGGTACGTTTTAGTTGGTAACTTTTATGTGTTAAGTTGGCACACGTGACAAAACTCTCTCGCCTGCGCCATCTACCGGCGAAACTTTGAAACTCTGGCTAGCTGAGAGAAATCTTAAGTTCCAAGGTCCGCCAGACGTCGTAGTCTCTCGCCTGCGCCATCTACCGGCGAAACTTTGAAACTGTGGCTAGCTTAGAGAAGTCTTAAGATCCAAGGCCTCCAGACGTCGTAGTCTCATGTTGGTCGGCGTCGCTACTGGCGTCGCTAGGCGTCGTGCAACAGGCGCGCGCAGACGCTACCAGCTCGATATCTCGCCGTGTTAAAGGGGAGCGCACGTTAGGTAGGCACGTCTGGCGGGGAGGGGGGGGGGGGGAGATATTTAACACCTATATACTTGCTCCAACGAAAGAATGCAGATGTTTGTAGTGGTGGGGGTAGGTAGTATGAATGCGCGGTAAAAGGAATGTCGCCTTTGTGAATGAAAGAAAAATATCTTTTACCAACGCAAGCAAAAATTATCCGTGCTAGATCCATGCTGAGCTAGCGTGAAGAGTTGACAAAGTTGTTATGTTGGGAAAACAATTTCGAGTCATTTGCATTCTTTCGTTGGTACCACTATATAGGTGTTTAATATCTATGGCTAACACATACATGTAAAGTGGTCCCAACGAACAAATGCAGATGGCTCTAAATTATTTTCCCAACATAACAACTTTGTAAACTCTACCGACAGTGTTGGCTCGGGCGCTAAGCGCTCGACTCTGATTCGGGAGGTCCCGGGTTCGAATCCCGTCGAGACCGGCAATCCTGACTGAAGGTTTTTTCCGAGGTTTTCCTCGGTCGTTAAGGCGAATGCAAGGGATTGAGTCCTCTTAAATAGCCCTCGGACATCCCTTCACAATTTCCTATCCGCACATACCTAGTTCACGTGAAGAGGGGCTACGATGACAACATAACAACTTTGTCAACTCTATTCACGCTAGCTCAGCGTGGATCTTGCACACGGAGGAACTCTGTGATCTAGCACAGATAATTTTTGCTTGCGTTGGTAAAAGATATTTCTCTTTCATACACAAAGGTGACATTCCATTTACCGCGCATTCATTCTACCCCCACCACTACAAAGCATCTGCATTATTTCGTTGGAGCAACCCAGCAAACACAAGCGTGCGGGGAGGACACCGGTATTGGTCCGGGCACTCTGGGATCCGTGCGGGCTACGGGCTGCGTCGGGTGCTTAGCTCAGGCGTCGTGCGGGGCCCGGCCGGGCAAATTTTGGATATATAGCTGACCTTGCCCGTTAGCTACCCGGCCGTAGCCTGTACAAGCCCCGTGAATGTATTTCTTCGTTCCGCCCAGGCATTACCCGTACGGGACCCGGCCATGCATCCATTCCCTTGGCTGTCCGGGCGTTCAACGGCCGTAGCCAGTACATGCCCCGTGAATGTATTTCTTTGTTCCCCCCAGGCATTACCCGGACGGGCCCATGCAATGTAACTGTTCCATTAGCTGCCCTGCACACTAACCAAGACACAAAATGAATTATGTTCTTGTTTAACAACTCGTTGGTGTATTCCTTTACAATAAATTTTTAGATGAGCGTAGCGAGTGAAGCGAAGATTCCATTTCACTACACTGGAGAAAAAAATCCGGAATGTTTAGTTTTTTTGGGGGTTTTTGTATTTTTGGCTGTTTGTTAACACGATTCCGGCTAAACCGATACTCCAATTGTGATGAAATTTTGTGGTCGCCTTTGAAATCTCTGAACTTAGACCTGCCACGTTTTTTAGCTCAATCGAAAAATTATTTCGAAAATCGCAATTTTACGATTTTTTTCGATTTTGAAAATTTCTTCGACTTATAACACCTTCATGCTTTATTCGATTGAAATGATTCTTTTACTGAACCTTTATTTTATGAATTGATATATTCGTGTGAAATTTTAGCACAATCAAAAAATTATTTCTCATAATTATTGCAATTTTGAGATTTTTTATTTTTTATTTCTTCGACTTATAACACGTACATGCTTTATCTGAATGTAATAATTTTTTCACAGAACCTTAATTTTATAAATTAATATATTCGTGTGAAATTTGAACGTAATCGAATAATTATATGTTATGAAAATCGCAAGTTTACGCTTTTTTCGTTTTTAAACAATTACGCTCAACCAACAACGCGCCTGAAAAAGCGTTTGCGAAGCTTCCTGGTAATTATCATTGCTTACAATATAATAGCTTTTGGCCTGCTTTCATTTTTTCTTGTAATACAGTTTTTTTTTAAGAAAGAAAATGCAACACTGTATACTATAACTTTTTACCAACTGAAACAAAAAGATATGAACATCTCTAATAAAGTCATATAATTTTGGTTGCATAAACCAATAGAATAAGTACCTTTATCTTATGGACGTATCATTCAGCATCGCATTGAACAGCATATACTTTATTTATGCATATGTACCCGCCTCGGCCTATATCAACTACAGGATCAAAATTTCGAACATGCGCTTCAAAACAGAAACGGCTTGGAATAGCATCATAATTTAGAGCACCCATTTAAAAAATAAACTGTATACCATTTGTGTAATATATTGAACACTATTCAAACACATCCAAAATAGATAAAAGGCGATACTGATGGGCCACAGAGCAAGCGCACAATTGGATGAGCGTAGCGAGCGAAGCGAAGATTCCATTTCACTACACTGGAGAAAAAATCCGGAATGTTTGTTTTCTTTCTTTCTGTTTTTTTGTCTGACTGTTAGCACGATCCGGCTAAACCGATTCTCCAATTGCGATGAAATTTTCTGGAGACCTTCGAAATCTCTGAACTTAGAACTGCCACGTTTTTGAGCTCAATCGAAAAATTATTTCTTATGAAAATCGCAATTTTACGATTTTTCTATTTTTAAAATTTCCTCGACTTATAACACCTACATGCTTTATCCGATTGTAATGATTTTTTTACAGAACCTTAATTTTATGAATTTATTTATTCGTGTGAAATAAGAGCGCAATCAGAAAATTATATCTCATGATAATGGAAATTTTACGACTTTTTTATTTATTTTTTAATTTCTTCGACTTATAACATCTATATGCTTTATCCGACTGTTATCATTTTTTACAGAAGCTTAATTTTATGAATTAATATAATGGGCCCATAATTAGCGTAATTGAATAATTATTTCATATGAAAATCGCAATTTTATGCTTTTTAGTTTTACGTTTTTAAACAATTACGCTCATCCAACAATGCGTCTGAAAAAGCGTTTGCGAAGCTTCCTAGTTACTACAATTCAGTCAAGTCGATTTGCTGTTGTATCTATAGGTGGTTATTCCCTCCAAGCATCAAGTTCTTCCGTGGCCCAATGGTTAACGGCTTGGCTTACAGATGGAGACGCGTGCTGCTGGATCGAGTTCGAGACACTTACACTTGAAATTTTATAACAACTTGCAATTTATATGTGTTAAATATCCACCTACAGGCAATCGACTGATGTCACAGCTTGAGACAATATAGCTATATAATACTGATATTTTATCAATCAAAACTTTTTATTTTAGGTTTACATTTAGCTCACAGATCGCGCTACGGATGCTACGTTAGATATTGTCAATGGACGGGCATAGGCAGGGGACCGGCCGGGGACCGTGCGGGCGTGGACAGGGTGAGAGTGTACGGTTAACGGCCGGGCACCGGCCGGGCATCAAGCGGTTTATAAACAACGGGGCACGCACGGGCTATGGCCGGGGCAGCTACTGGTAGCCCGTGCGGTCCCCCGTCACGGCCGAGGGGACACTCCTAGGCGGGACCCGTACGGGCAGCCCGGCCGGGCCCGTACGAGCAGCCCGAGCGGGCACCGGCCGGTACATCACATTTGTGTTTGCTGGGAAGTATAGTTGTATGCATGTCCGCTGTAGGGTTGGTATGCATAGGAAGGTATTATTCAATTTGATTTTATAAATTAAGATGACGAGTCAACAGAAGGGAGGAGGGGAAACCCGGTACCGGCACGTAGCCAACTCATTTCGAAAAGTACCAAGGGGACAAGCGGCTTTACGTCCCATCCGAAAGGACGGTGTAACCTTGACAGTTATATAGGTTCCTCCACTAACCCGGACTGCCGAGCAGACGTCAGGAGAACGAAGCCGTTACACTAGCTCTCGAACCCTCCGTCTACTCTAACCAGCGGTATACGTGAGTTCACCCACTCTACCCCTGACCACGCCCGAAGGTGGGGGTATCGTTCACCTGAGGACTATTCTTTACTTGAGATGAACTTTAGCAGAGGCCGGACAACCAGGCTTTGACGAGGGTCGTTTAGTTACAAGACACACCCAACTGTCTAGACGAGGAACAATCTACTCAAGTACAAGACAGACAGACAGACAGACAGACAGACAGACAGACAGACAGACAGACAGACAGACAGACAGACAGACAGACAGGCTAACATGCAAACAGACAGTAAGACAGACAGGCAGACAGACCCAGACAGACGTCGCTAGATAACAAGGTCAAAGAGCAGAATTTAATGTTAAATTTTGTATGAAATTATTCTATGGTCATTTTTTCTGGATTGTTTATGTTCTCAGAAAGATGATTAAATTTATCTATTTAATAGTATAAAATATATACAATTATAATTTGTTCAGATTGGGAAAAACCCCGACTTAAGGTCATCCTTTTGATAATTTTTGCGATTGTGGTATGATAAATTGACAACAATAATTGTAACAGAGAGGGAAGCCACTAGAGTCCGAGCATCCGAGCCTAGAACTACGTTGACAGCAGAGTAAGGTACTGCGTAAGCCAGGAGAGATGATGTCTGTAACGTGGATACCGGTGTTCTGTGTCCTGCTGACGCTGTGTGCCCAGATAGAGTGTGTACCCAGTGGAGAACATGTCTGCTCGATGCGCGTGTCGTAAGTACACACTATATACTCAACTCAGAGGCGTATCCAAGTGTAAAGGAGAATATAGAATAACTAAAAAATTACCATCTAACCAAAAGAGGATTTTAGTAGATACAAATTTGGTTATTGTAATGCCTGATGCTTTAAAACGCACAGATTTTCACCAAAACGACCTTGAAAGAGAAAACTTGTAGATTAAAAACAGGATTTTTAGCAGATAAAAGTTGGTGATGCTTTAAAACGCACAGATTTTCACCAAAATGACCTTGAAGGAGAAAAATTTTCCGGGGGGCAAGTCTTCCGGACCCCCCACTTAGCCTTCGGCACATCTTTGAAATAATTGGTTGAATAATTAATAAATACATTTAAAAAAAAATTATATCACGGTAAACTTCGTTCACTATTTTGGGGTCAATACATAAGTAGCAGGAACGTGCGTTATTGGTTGGGCTCCGGGCCTACTATAGTCACTATTAGTACAGTGCAATTAGCTCATATATGACCTGAACCCACGCATTTAAAAAAACAAGCAGGGACCGGTTGGGATTTATTCAGGTATGTCTCCTGAACATCCCTAACAGAATCCCTAAAAATCCGGTTGCGGGTTATCCGCCATTTTGAAAATTAATTTTCAGATTTTTTAGTTGTGTCAAAGAATGGAAAATTAGAGATACTAGGAAAACGCTAAAGTCCCGTCGCGTTGTTGAGCGAGCACCGATACGTGCAACACGACCCGAGTACGACATTCCCATAATGTTACATAAAGTCTTTAAGGTCTTGACCGATTTACCTGAAAATTTGTAAAAATAGGCGAGAATGTTGTACTAATTGACCCTGCAAAATTTCATAACGATCGGAACATTTTTTATTTTATTTTATATAACCAACGATCGGATTTTGTTCAAAAACTATACAGCAACCCGCATAGGTGGTATGTAGGCCTACTTGTGTGCAAAATTTCAGGCCGATCAGAGAAACGGTGCGACCTGTATCGAAGCAGTAACAGAAGGAAAAAAACAGACATTCGAGCCATAAGAGTCGAGTGGAGACGCTCGCTCAATTATCTTGAGAGAGAATTCTGTTGGGGATGTTCAGGAGACCTATCATAACATACCCTAACCGGTCCCTGCTTGATTTTTTTTAAATGCGTGGGTCATTCATATCACAAAGGCCCTGTACTATATTGCGATGTCGCGTTTGGAACCGCACGAAGAGGAAAGTAATATTTAAAAACCCAACTTCAAGAACAACTTATCGTTGGCAGATAAGAAGGTCGTTCCGGGTCAAATGAGTTGTGTGTGTTGAACCTTGACTGCAATTTATAAAGCTAACTTAAGCCTGGTGACTCTTCCTTTGCAAGTAAATCAGTTTTAAGAAGTGAACAGGATAGAGGATAAATAAATTAATAAATAAATAAACTAGGCAGCTTAGCGAACATTTTTTTAGTCGCGTTTATGGATGAGTTTTTTTTAAGTTTTTAGTATGCATGGGATCCCTTTACTTCAAGTTCCATTACAAAATCATTTTTGTTAAATAAGGATAATTTTTATATAGTATTATTGCTATGGAAATGTAAAATATCTGGAGGCCGAAGAATTGCTTTTGGAACGCATTGTAGATGATTGTTGTCAAGTTTCTATAGTTACTTGTAAATTATTATTTTTATTATAGACGGTCTCTCAAAAAACATTTATTTCTATGGATTCCGGCTAACGTTTCCAACTTATTCTTTCAAAAGGTACTACATCAGTCCATGTAAAATATGAACGTTGTAGCCCCACCCGTTTGGTCAAAATCGGCCAAAATATCACGGAAAAAAAATCGTAAAAGTACGACATTTTTGGGGGGTCAGTGAAATTGAAGTCTTCGCTTCGCTCATCCAATTAAAAGTACGATTTTTCTAACAAATATTTCTCCAATTAAACCAAACCCGTATCATAGCAAAGTCAGAACTTTTGCCGCTCCACTGAAAATTTCTCACGAGGGCAACCGTGTTGTGTTTCAGACGCCTGGGCTTCAGTCTGCCCCCGGCTCCCCATCAAGAACCCAGAGCCTCCTATGCAGCACCCGAGGCTCCAGACGACGACGCACTAGACAGCTCTCATAGATACGAGCACCGACACAGACACCGCGGTCCCTGGCATAGGGTGAGTTGCCTTCAGTTTACTTGGACACCCCAGACACAGCTGGTCAGAAGTTCCGTGCGTTGCCGGTCAGAGCACGCACATAGTCTCGGGGAGCCCTACTTGCTATAGCTGATGTTTGTGAGATGGACTTGATAATTGCTCGGCCAAGATGCATCCGACGTATATGAAACTTTGCAAAGTTGTCAATAAAGCATTCATGGACAGCGCTGTGGTCAAAAATTTTCAAAATTTTGTCTTAATTAGCCAGAAAAAAAATCACGAATATAGTCAATTTTGGAGTTTTTAACAAAATCAATCAAAATGTAGATACTATGACAGTAAACCATTTATTATTATTATAATTATTACTTTGTCTCTTTTATTGCCTTTCATGATTAGCAGCAGAGCCATGCTCTGGGGTAAATTCTACCCCGGGCCCAGAAGGGGGTAATATTTTTACGAGTCACCTAAGGAAGCGCTAGCCCTGAGGTTCACCGCAGATCGACCCTGACAGCAACAAGTGCTCATTACTCTTTCTGTCATGGTGCCCTTCGCGTTGGGCGCCAATGTCAATAGTGACGTATGTGTGACAGGGAACGGGACACATTCGGCGGTTAGCAAATAGCTATTCGCTCGGCCAAGATGCATCCGACGTATATGAAACTTTGCAAAGTTGTCAATAAAGCATACATGGACAGCCCTGAGGTCAAAGATTTTCAAAATTTTGTCTTAATTAGCTAGAAAAAAAAAATCACGAATATAGTTCATTTTTGAGTTTTTAACCAAATCAATATTCGTGAAAACTAATTTATTTTTTATAAATTATTTTAAAAGAAAATTTAGAAATGTGTTAATGCAGAGCCCTTTTTTTCACATTCGTGACATCAGATCAAAATTTCAAGCCCCTGTGGTGTCAGTCGGCCGAGCCAACAGCAATTTGCCTAAACCGCATGTCCTATACTCTCGCCTCCAACATGTTTCATATGTTCCTCAGCCCGTCCCCAAGTGGACTTACGTACTAGGCTGCTGCGAGGGTTACAGGGAGACGCAGGATAACCTATGTGTGCCGGACTGTCCGGGCTGCCAGTTAGGCGCATGCGTCGCTCCAAACACGTGCAGTACTTGCAAGCCAGGGTGAGTTGACTTTTACACCGTTTACCTTGTAGTTGTACACAAATACATCGGCTGCATCGGCGGGGCCGGGCAGGCCAATGAGCGATCAGTATTTAAAATTAGGGCCCGCTGATTGGCTACAACTAGCCCGCCGATGACGTCACCATCTGTAAATTTCCGATGGAGCAGCTATAGCAGAAGGCTCAACAATTGTATAATATGGGATAGAATATTTATTTATTATTGAAGTGAAATGGAACCAGCATCAAGAGCTGGAAACATCTCAAATACTTTTGGGTGGTAAAATATCAGGGTGTGCTTTTTTTGGATTTTTAATAAAAAAATAAGAAATTATGATTTATTTGATTAAAATCGGGTTTATTAATTGATCTAAATCAACTTTTTGATTTAAATCAGATTTTTATTGATTTAAATCAACAAAATTAGTGTTTCAAAACTTGTCAAGTTGATGAGCGGATCAAATTTCTTTCACAAGCGTTTCAGAAAATAATAAATATAATTCAAAAATTATTTTAAGGAAACCTTTGCCTAAATCAGTTGAACTCTTGTGTTTGTTGCTCAAAATGAAGAAAGAGTGCATTTGATTTTTATTAAATAAATCAATTGATTTAAATATAAAACACCTTGGTTCATGACGGGGTTTTGGTTTATCCTTGGGCTATTGATGTTCTTGTGGAATACATTCTTAGAAACCACCAACGTGGTTAAGTATAGCGAAACGTTATCAGCGATACAATTTTACAGCCCAATGACCAACCAGACCTCAAATAGGACCTACAGGTCGTCAGAAACATCTTATATTCACGCCTTGTTAATTGCAAATTTAATATTTTACTAAGATAAACCAAAACACTATAATAAACCATGGAAGAAAAATAATTTGAGAAATGTTTATTTGTCCAGGTACGTAAAGAACTCCAAGAACGAATGCGAGTCACCGTGCAGCATCGGATGCGTCAACGGTATTTGCAACGATCAAGACATTTGCACGTGCAATGCGGGGTATCACATGGACAGCGTGAGCGGGGAATGTGTACTGCAAGGATGTCAATGCGACAACGGAAAGTGTACAGCCGCGGGAACTTGCAACTGCGATGACGGCTATAAACTTGACCCAAATGCCAAGGACAGATGCATTCCTGAACCTGAATGCTTCCTTGAATGTGAGAATGGATATTGTTCAAGCCAAGACAACTGCACTTGTAACAACGGTTACAAGAAAGACACCACGCACACCAATATTTGTGTGCCAATGTGCTTTGAAACCTGCGGCAACGGCAAATGCACCGGACCAAATTTCTGCACTTGCAATGAAGGATATGAAAAAAACATAACGCACTCTCCTGTATGTCAAGCAAAATGCAATGAAAAATGTATCAATAGTGAATGCACAGCCCCGAATGTATGTACGTGTATCTCAGGATTCAAACAGAACAACGTAAAACGTAATGTTTGCGACTGGGCTGGGGCGATCCCATGTGCTACCTCTTGCACTGACGGAAAGTGTGAACACGGTAAGTGTGTTTGCCATCAAGGGTATGGATATTCGAAAAGAAGGAACTCATGTAAGGCCAAATGCAGTCGAACATGCGATTTTGGTTTCTGTTCTGCTCCCGAGACCTGCTCGTGCGAGAAGGAATACGTTATTAGTACAGTCGAGTGGTACAAATGCGAACCTGCCGATAAGTGCAATTCCACTTGCAAGAACGGTCAGTGCAACGATAAGGGTATGTGTGTTTGTGACGTAGGCTTCCAGCTCAGCCGCTCTGTGCACAATACTTGCGAAGCGGCACCGCTTTGCGCTGTAACGTGCGAGAACGGTGCTTGCGACGCGCAGGGGGTTTGCGTTTGTCCCGGAGGGTACGTGACGAGCATGAATGGGAACACCTGCGTGGCGGAGGGCACCAAGGAGTGCAACAACGGAAGGTTTGTCGCGCCCGACAGCTGTGTCTGCAATACGGGATTCAAGAGTACAGCCGACGGTAAGAGATGTATCCCGGAGCACAGTGTAGAAGTAGCTCATCCATGGAGGCGAATTTTAGATAGCGATGAAGTTGACGATGAAGAGAACATTCTGGAAGATACTACTTCAAGACCAGATGCACATTAGGTTAGATGTAAACATTCAGTTAATAATGTTAGGTTAGAGATCCATTTACAGAGGCCTCTTGTCTTACTGCAGAGAAGTTTGTACGTAGTCAAGCACAGGCCACAGACCATCTTGGCGCTGTAGACAAACCTAGCGTCAACTGATGTAGGGTCTCTAGTGCCACACTATACAAACTCAATGTGTTATCGACTTAGTGCATTTCTTCATGAAGTAGCCAAGTTTCTTGAAATTTAATGGATTAGCTAGAACAGTCACGTGAAGCGACTGTCCAACATTCAAAGTTAATATTTAAAGTAGTCACTGACAGTGTTGGCTCAAGCATTTAGCGTGAGACGTGCACTGACTCGGGAGGTCCCGGGTTCGAATCCCATCGAGACCGGCAATCCTGACTGAAGGTTTTTTCCGAGGTTTTCCTCAGTCGTTAATGCGAATGCAAGGGATTGAGTCGTCTTGAACAGCCCTCGGACATCTCTTCACGATTGTCCAAACTCCAATATATCTAGATAGACACCTGAAAGGGGCATGAACTGCACCCTGAGCAGGTTTCCCATAAGAAATATTAAAGCAGTAATTCAAAAGGACAATTATAATAATTAATTACATACTTGCATTACATTATATTAGGTTAATTAATAAGTTTGATAAGGCTTTGAGCACACGGATTCTAAAATTATAATACACTATCTTTCAAAATAAAGCACTAGACTAATTTAGTTACGGAATAATTTATTACCCAATCCCGCGTGTTGCATCCAAAGCTTATAGCCAGTCATTTCCGAATCCTGACTCATTCCTTCTCAATAGCCAATAACCGAAGCAAATATCGTCAATTTAGTCCGTAAGGTGGTCACATATACACATGTATGCGATTACGAGGGCGCACCACACGGTTTAGACTTAGGCTGGAGCACGTTATTCAGTTCCATTGACAAATATAGTGGATCCAACGAAAGAATGCCGACAGCTCGAAATTGTTTTCCCAACATAACAACTTTGTCAACTCTATTCACGCTAGCTCAGAGCGAATATAGCTAGAACACGGATGAACTCAGTGATCAAGCAAAGATAATTTTTGCCTGTGTTATTTCTCTTTCACACAAAGGCGACATTCCTTTTACCGCGCATTCATACTCCCCCACCACTACCTTTAGTATCGAAACGAAAGCATCTGAATTCTTTCGTTGGGAACTAGTACACTACTGTCACCATACGAGACAAAAACACCTCCCCCCATCGTTGGACTTAACCAAAACAACTTTGAGAAGTACATGACAAGTAGATTCAAGATTTACGTAAACAAATTTATATGTTTAGAAGATGATTTTAGAGTTTTCGTCACAAATTCAACGGAACTCGAGCGCTTGGCACGTGTTATTTAGATGTCCTTACTTCACATAACAATTATGAAAAATGTTAATGTTGTAACATAGTTCAATCCACGTTCAAGGTTGTTGATAATTTTCAACGGTCTAGCATGTAAACTAAAATATAAAAACATCTATCGGAACCCCAAAAATGAATTTTACGTGTTTTTCTGTTCCGGAAGATGTTTTTCGTTATTGTTTAATTATTATCAACAATATTCAACATGGATTTAACTATGTTACAACATGTTACACATTTTTAATAATTGTGAACTGAGGAAATGTAAATAACACGCGCCAAGCGCTCGAGTTTCGTTGAATGTGTGACGGATCAGGTTATTGTTTGTAAGAAAGATGCGTGGACAGGAGACGAGAGGGACAGTGTGCAACAAGTTGTTGTTGTTGTTGTTGTCGTCTTACCCGCAATGTCCGTTCATGTTGGCTCTCTCGGTCATTGTTGCCATCAACTTGTTGACTCACAACAACGCAAAGTAAGATTTCACACGTCACGGGTTAGTTGTGATTGGTGTTGCATTCATCCTTTAGCAGGTAGAACTATGACGTCACAATTGTTACACTCATACCGCACTGTGATTGGTGGAGATCCTTTAGCAGGTAGAACTATGACGCACAATTGTTACACTCATACCGCACTGTGGTTGGTGAAAGATTATTTCACTATATTCATCGTGTAACAGATAAACTATGATGGTATGTTAGTAATACCGTTCTGTGATTGGTGAAGACATATTTCACTATACATCCTATAGGCCTATAGGAGAACATAGTTACGTCATATTATTGGGTTATTAATACAGCACTGTGATTGGTGGAAGATTACTTCACTGTATCACAAATCCTCTGCATTATATGAACGTATCACCTGGAAATAAATATATCTTAACGCCTAACTCAGTTGACGGGATGGTTTCCCTCGATTAATTTTTGTTTTTATGTTTTATCATATATTTTAACATTTTGTGAACAGGCCGTGATCCTGTAAACAAATCACCCTATGATAGGCGCTTTCGTTTACCTCGCCAGAGAAATTTGTTAGTCCGGATAGTAAGCCTGGTCAGTAGCAGGTTACTCTGGTGCGTTTGACAACTATGTCAGAGTAACCCGGTTTTATAACCCGAACACTAAAAAAGTGATCTGCCTCTGGAGATGTGATGTGAGATGCAATGTGAATTCGATGGCGGTGTTTATAAGTTGCTGTGAGTGATACGTGGACATTTTGGCGCAAAACATTGATTTGAGTAGGTCTAGACCTTGTGCTGCCTTTTTACAAATTAACGTTAACATGGAAAACGTCATTTACGTTGTTTATTTATTTACGTTTAGCTCCTGCTGTACGGCATCCATTTGTAAATAAACCCACCTCCGAGTCGCTTTCGTTTACTAGGGTTGAAAATGCTGACCCGGTGAAGTAAAATCATGTGACATAACTGACCGGACGGGTTACTCTTGCGAGGTAGACAAAAGCGCCTGATATGTTGTGATTCATTAGGCATCATTCACAATCAGTTCTAAGTCGTAAGGCGCAAGGCCTAAGGCGTAATAATTTGTATTGCCGAGTATGTATTTCAATCAGAACGTTCACAACACGTCCCAAGTCGCAAGGCGTATGGTTTATGTCGTAACGAATTGCCCAAAATCCAATTCTTACGACGGTTTCTTACGACGAGCCAATCACGAACAAGGAAACTCCACAGCTGACTGTACGCGCATGCGCAATACACAGGAGCAAAGAAAAATGGTATGGTTGTTGTAAACGCCTAGCATTTCTTACGACTTACGCCTTAGACCTTGCGCCTTACGACTTAGAACTGATTGTGAATGATGCTTTACCAAAACCACCCCGGGCAGACTACCGAGAGAACCTGCCCACCTTGAGCTTCAAGCGCCACCGCCTTCTACACGTGCGTGCGTGCTGTGCAACAAGTCGGCGAGGCAGGTTTACCAAGGCGGTGAGTCGAGATGCCTGCTGCATTCCAAGCGTTAACTTGCTGCACTAATGCACATATCAAGTTCCGAAACACTCTCTCTTACGCATAACTTAAAACCAATGTAAGGTCGCTTTAAAATCGCATATCGAATGAATTAGAAAAGTTACCACTAATACCGTTTTAATCCAGATTTTTTCATGTAATACTGCTGCCATGTTTTGATATTTTATGGAACCAAAAATTATTATAATCCAAAGTTACTGCTACCGGTACTTCTTTTTCAGAGGAATTCCCTCTGTAGGGTACAGTTTTACTCGTTGTTACCCAATTTAGGTAACTAAGTATTAAAGGTGTTGAAGACAGTTGTGAAGGGCATGCGAAGTGCGGGGGCAAGCAGTGGCGGGCAACTGGGGTCTGGGGCGAAGCCCCAGCCGCCGGAGGCCCTGTTGTCAAAATCATTTTTTTTCTATACTTGAGTTATTTCGTATGTTTTAACCAAAAAAAATGGCAACTCAAGGGATTACCGTTTTGTTTATGAAGGATATACACTAAGTTAATTTTGGGTCGTAAAATTTAATTTTGATTGCCCAACTAAACCATCATGACAACATAACAACTTTGTCAACTCTATTCACGCTATCTAGCACACGGAGGAACTCTGTGATCTAGCACAGGTAATTTTTGCTTGCGTTGGTAAAAGATATTTCTCTTTCATACACAAAGGTAACATTCCTTTTACCGCGCATTCATTCTACCCACACCACTACCAAGCATCTGCATTCTTTTGTTGGAGCAAGTATAGAGGCAGTTTTGAAATAACTTCTAAAAGTAAACTTCCTGCACTCAATCTCAAACCGTGTCTTACTTGGCCCAGTACCTGAGCGAGACCCTTTCATTTCCAAGGGATTATCCATTGACCGCAAGCCGGAGTAATGTAATCAAAAGAAGGGTCGCTCAGGTACTGGGCCAAGTAAGACACGGTTTGAGTATAGCTGCGATCGTGGTGATGATATCGTAGTAATACTTGAACAGTTGAATCAAAACTATCGCTCTTACATTTGCTCCTGCTAGTAGGCCTACATTTAATGGACGTTATCCTAAGAAATAACCAAAAATAATTTTTTGATTTGATGATAATTAATTTTAGTAATATTACGCGTGCGGCAGGCATTTGACACCGGGTTGGGGGCAAGTGACCCCCCCCCCTGTAGCGCCGCCACTGGTCGGTTGGTCTGGATGACCGAGGTAAACACACAGTTCGCACGCCGGGAGGAAACCCGAGATGAAGAACAAGTGAAATGTGTAAAAAGTGGAATCTCTCTCGTTTCGTTCCAGTCGGCGGTGGGTTTACTAGAGCGAGGAGGTCACGTGACGTGGGGCCTAGCCGCTATAGCTGCGCGGTTAGAGGATACTATATTACTTCGTGAAACTATAATCCTGTCAAATAAGATTTTTTGGAGGAAAAAATTGCGATGTCGCTGAATTTTTGCAGAGACCTTCCTTAAAGGATACTTATCAACATACTAAAACTCCCCTACAATCGGACTGGAGCTTCGGCCGCCATATTGGAAAATGGCGGCCAAAAAGTGTTAGTTATCGAATATCGCCAAATTGGTTTGAGAAGACAAAATATCTCAATGGCAAAACTATTCCCCATTTAATTCTCTACAAAACAGGTGTCTTCTATAGTTTTGGTAGGGGCAAGGTTACGTCACAAAATCGTGGTTTATATGTTGCTTATTGGAGTACCAGCTAATTTCTAAATTTTCACGCCCAGCATCAAACAATGCCCAGGAAATCCGTAAGAAATCGATTTAAATACAAAAGAACTTTTGTACGGGGTTCATGAAAGCTTCCATTAGTATTTTAAAAAATCAGTTCTGCGAAATCGGATTTTGCATTTACCCAGAATTTGGGTTTTTCCATTGTTGGCATTTCCTAAAAAAATGCCACATTTGACTCTCCATTATTAAGCACTAAATAGCATTGGAGGAAAAATTCTTTACACGCACATTGAAATGACTTGAATAATGATCCATTTCATCCAAGTTTAAATCCAATATGGCTGCTAATTCCTAATATTCACAATATGAATACTGTTTTCGTGCAGTTTTTACACACTTTTTGTTACATAATTCACTTTGATGTTATGGATATTAGGAATTAGCAGCCAGATTTGATTTAAACTTTGGTTGTAATCGGATCATTATTTGAGTCATTTCAATGTGCGTAGGAAGAATTTTTCCTCCAATGCTATTTAAAGCTTAAAAATCGTCAGTCAAAAGGGCATTTTTGAGTAAATGCCAACAATGGAAAAACCCAAATTCCGGGTATGTGCAAAATCCGATTTCGCATAACTGATTTTTTAAAAATACTAATGGAAGCTTTCATGAACCCCGTACAAAAGTCCTTTTGTATTTTAATCGATTTCTTACGGATTTACCGGGCATTGTTTGATGCCGGGCGTGAAAATTTGGAAATAAGCTGGTACTCCAATGAGCAACATATAAACCACGATTTTGTGACGTAACCTCTGCCCCTACCAAAACTATAGAAGACACCTGTTTTGTAGGGAATTAAATGGGGAATAGTTTTGCCATTGAGATATTTTGTCTATCACAAACCAATTCGGAGATATTCGATAACAAACACCTTTTTGCCGTCATTTTCCATATGGCGGCCGAAGCTCCAGTCCGATTGTAGGGGAGTTTTAGTATGTTAGTAAGTATTATATAAGGAAGATCTCTGCAAAAATTCAGCGACATCGCAATTTTTTCCTCCAAACGTCAATATACGATCTTATTTGACAGGATTACTAGTTGTGTTGAATAAATATAGATATATTTGTGGAATCTTTGATAGATGCTAGTCAGCACAAAAAATGTCGTAGTTGGCTAATTTTTTCCTAAAAGTACCCCAATTTACCCTTTTCGGTAATTTGAGTCATGTTTATAAATATTTGTAAGTGTAAGAAGGTGCAGAGGTGCATGTTTAGAGCTTCATTTTATTTATAATCTAAGTTTGTAAAATTAATTATAGGTTGCGTGACATCAAGGACGGATCCAGAACCAGGGGGGGCGACGAAACACCGGGGGATCAGGGGGGCGCGGACCCCTATTTTTAAAACAAAGTTTGTCAAAATGTGTATAAATGGTTTTAGAGAGGGTATATTTCAATATGTTTTATTAGATTTGTCATACAGTTTGGTATGTTATCATTACGTTGTATAGGGTTGTTATAATCTAAATCATTATAGAATAAAATGTAACCCTTTAAGAATGGCGATCGCCCCTATTCCCAGCCCCCCCCCCCCTCCACCGGTCCCGCACCGCCGTGAAACGAGCGTAATTGGATGAGCGAAGCGAAGACTTCAATTTCACTGACCCCCCCCAAAAAAAAATCAGCTCAGTTTTTTTTTTTGTATTTTTGTCTGTTTAGAGGTGGTAGAGATACCGGGCAAACGGCATAATATCCGATCTTGGTGAAAATTTGAGGGGACCTTCGAAATCTCTAAACTTAAGACTTGCCACGTTTTTTTTGGATACAATCGATCAAATATTTCTTGTGATTATCATACTTTTACGAATTTTTCGATTTTTAATGATATATTTCGTGATATTTTGGCAAACGGCTGCTCCGATCTTGATGAAACTTTATGGGAACGTCTAAAATCACTGAAATTATAGAAGTTTGTTATGATTTTAGTGACATTTGAAGAAATATTTCTCATAGAAAAAGTACTTTTACGATTTTTTTCGATTTTTAGTGAGATATTTTCGTGATATTTAGGCCGATAATCAACCATAAAAGCTCATCCATCAACGCGACTGGAAAAGCGTTAACGAAGCGGCCTAGTATTGCGAATGAAGCGCATTCCATGCACACCTACACACTTGGCAGTTACTGCTTTGTGCAACCAAGTCGGTCAACTTTCTCAGTGGTTTATGCACGGGCATTGCACAGTGCAGCTATTTTATCTGGCCGGTGATGTCATTTGACATATACGACCTCGGGCTCGCTCAGCTTTAGACGCGGCATTAAACCCACTGATTTACTACAGTTTCGGACTCGCAATTACAATCTGAACTGAAGCAATGTAATGGTAATCACGTAGGAAGATCAATCAAGGATATGATACTAGGGGATTAAATAGTTAAATTAATTAAATTTCTTCCGCTTTTGCAGGAAACTTGGATGACGTAAAAACTGAAAAATGAGTTGGAAAACATATCTTCGAGTTCGATGTACCATTTGTAACGTCAAAATGTATGAAAAAGCCAATTTTCGGAGGTTTGAATGTGAATCCGCAGGTGGAATCGTGTCCAGCTTGATTGATCGGTGATTCCGACTACTAGGAAAACGCTTAAGTCCCGCCGCGTTGATGGATGAGCTTTTTTGTAAGTTTTTAGTTTGCGCAGGACCACTTTTCCTTTGCAAGTGCTTTTGAATGCATTGTAGTTGATTGTTGTCAAGTTTCTAGGGCCTATTGTTACTTGTTAATTGTTATTATAAACCTCAAAAAAAATCATATTAAAACCCTTATTTCTATGGATTCTGGCTAACTTTTTCAACTTTTTCTTTCAAAAGGTACTACATCAACATAACCTTAATGTCCATGTAAAATATGAACGTTGTAGCCCTACCCGTTTGGTCAGAATCGGCCTAAATGTCACGAAAATATCGCACTTAAAAAAAAAATCGTAAAAGTACGATATTCATGAGAAATATTTATTCAATTGTACCCAAAAACGTGGCAGGTAAATTTAGTTCAGAGATTTCGAAGGTCCCCTCCAATTTTTATCAAGATCGCATAATATGCCGTTTGCCCGGTATCGTGCGAACAAACAGACAAAAAACAAACAAACAAAAAAACATTGGGGCTAAATTTTTTGAGGGGTCAGTGAAATTGAAGTCTTCGCTTCGCTCATCCAAAACTTTAGTCATAAAATTTGAAGAGAAGCAGATTAAAACAAGACGAATGACACATTCTTGCAGTGGAAAATCAATATAGCTCCTAAAATCCTACTATATTACGCAATAGAAACTGATCCGGAGTATTTTATATTTGTGGGACTACATTTTGTGATGAGGGCAAATGCGACCTATACTATCAATTTAACTCATTAAAGGCCTTCAACAGTATTGTTTGTTGTTTTATTGTGTTTTAGTAGTTTGAAAGTTCGACGTGGGCGAATCTAGTGTAGAGTGTAGCTTAAAAAAATGTTTGGTTATCCTGTATGAAGTGTAGTGCAGTAATTTGATTTAAAGGCCTACACCTACACTACACAAGTCTACACTACACTAGGTAAACCAAACAAACATTATTCCCGAGTGTTTAGCGCAGTGGATGCAGTTTTTGGATGAGCGAAGCGAAGACTTCAATTTCACTAACCCCTCAAAAAATTAAGCTCCAATGTTTTTTGTTTTTTTTCTGTCTGTTTGTTCGCACGCTACCGGGCAAACGGCATATTATGCGATCTTGATGAAAATTGGAGGGGACCTTCGAAATCTCTAACCTGCCACGTTTTTTTGGTACAATCGAAGAAATATTTCTCATGAATATCGTACTTTTACGATTTTTTTCGATTTTTAGTGCGATATTTTCGTGACATTTGGACCGATTCTGACCAAAGAGCTGGGGCTACAACGTTCATATTTCACATGGACATTGAGGTAATGGTGATGTATTGCTTTCTGAAAGAAAAAGTTGAAAAAGTTTGGCAGAAGCCATAGAATAAAGGTTTTAATACGAGTTTGTTTAATGTTTATAATAACAATTAACAAGTTAAAAATAGAAACTTGTCAACAATCACCTACAATGCATTCAAAAAGCACTTGCAAAGGAAAAGTGGTCCTACGCAAACTTTAACTTACAAATAAGCTCATCCGTCAACACGACTAAAAAACAGCGTTCGCGAAGCGGCCTAGTATGGTCACCACATAACTTGGAGGCCATCTTGTAGCTAAATGTCACAGCTGATAAGGATAATATTCTTACAACACGGTGTATAATAGCTAACAATCGCAATATAAGGTGATGACGGCTTGACCGAGTGGCGCAAACAAACAAAGAACAGCGAGTGGTAAAATACAACATCAAGTTGGGATTGATAGAAACATTCATGGGCTACGTATTAAGATATAGGGATGGGACGATTAAACCTAAAAACCGACAGTGTTGACTCTGATTCGGGAGGTCCCGGGTTCGAATCCCGTCGAGACCGGCAATTCTAACTGAAAGTTGGATAGCCCTCGGAAATCCCTTCACAATTGTCCTAACAGCAACATACCGTTACCTGAAAAGGGTCCCACCGGTTAAATCTGCTACAGCGGGCATCCTACAAAAAAATACAAAAATATTATTTGGGACATCAGTTGTCGTTTGATGAATTAGTCGTAAATTTCGGGGCAAATTTGTATTGATACTAAGTCTCAAATAAGACAATAATTGGATGAGCGTAGCGAGCGAAGCGAAGATTCCATTTCACTACACTGGAGAAAAAAATCCGGAATGTTTTTTTTTTTTTTTTTTTTTTTCTTTTTTTTTGTATTTTTGTGTGTTTGTTAACACGATTCCGGCTAAACCGATACTCCGATTGCAATGAAATTTTATGGAGGCCTTCGAAATCTCTGAACTTAGAACTGCCACGTTTTTTAGCGCAATCGGGAAATTTTTTCTCATAAAAAACGCAATTTTACGATTTTTTTCGATTTTTGAAAAATTTCTTCGACTTTAACACTACATGCTTTATCCATTGTAATGATTTTTTCACAGAACCTTCATTTCATGAATTAATATATTCGTGTTAAATTTTAGCGCAATCGAATAATTATTTCTTATGAAAATTGCAATTTTACGATTTTTTTCTTTTTTAAAAATTACGATTAATTAAAAAATTAAGTAATTTTTTTATTTAATTTAGTTTAATCAAAAAATTGAGTTAATTTTTTATTTAATTTAATTTAATTAAAAAAAATCTTCGACTAAGTAATGAATTTTTCACAGAACAACAGAAAATCCGCGTAACACATGGCAGCTCAATGCACCATATACGCTCATCCAACAACGCGGCGGGACTTAAGCGTTTTCCTAGTTGAATTAATTGAGGCGTAAAAATCAGCTAACTTACTAACGACAAAGTCAGTTAAACGCAGTAAATTCATCGGCATGGGTAACACACGGGATTCGGTCCTTCTTTCCTAGTATTATTGCACATTTTCATCTGTTTTTTCATGATAGGAATTATTGATGAGCGAAGCGAAGATTCCATTTTACTACACTGGAAAAAAAAATCCGGAATGTTTTTCTTTTTTTTCTGTTTGTATTTTTGTGTGTTTGTTAACACGATTCCGGCTAAACCGCTACTCCAATTGCGATGAAATTTTCTGGAGGCCTTCGAAATCTCTGAACTTAGAACTGCCACGTTTTTGAGCGCAATCGAAAAATTATTTCTCATGAAATCGCAATTTTACGATTTTTTTCGTTTTTTTTTTGAAATTCTTCGCTCTTAAACACCTACATGCATAATCCGATCAGTAATGAAATTTGTATTGGACTCTTTCTTTATATGAAACTCTAAACATGTGTCAAATTTAAGCACAATCCAAGATTATTTCTCATAAAAATTGCAATTTTTCGATGTTTTTTATTAATTTTAGACGTTCTTCACTTTCTACCTACCTACATCGTTAATCCGATCGTAATTAATTTTAATAGAACCTTCATTTTATTAATCAATAGATCATGCCGAAATTGAGGTTAATCGAAGAATTATTTCTGACAAAAATTACAATTTTTAGTTTTTTTTTTAAATTCGTTTAATTAACATAAGACAAGGCGGCTCAATGCACCAATTACGCTCATCCAACAACGACTTTCGGCGTTTTCCTAGTTTTAAAAATGAGAATTATGTAAAAAAAAAGAGGAAGAAGGTTTGTTTGGTTTCCTACACGAACCTTCACTTTACACTAATGTAGGCTCACAAAGTCTAAAACGCGTTTCGATTGGTTTGACTTCGTGTAGTGTGAAGTGTAGCATTTCTACACGAGCTCTAGGAGGTTGTGTAGAGTGTAGTATAGGTGTAGAAATATAGGCGCGAAATGTGAAGAGAAACAGATTAAATTATAATGAATTACACATTCTTGTAATGACAATCAATATATAACTCCCAAAATCAATTCTTAATAGTGTACTATATTACGCATTAGAAATCGATTCGGAGTATTTTATGTGGGACTATATTTTGTGATGAGGGCAAATGCATAAGGGTACTCTAACCTCAAAAAGGATGAGCACTAATGAAGTGTATTCCAAACAACTTTTCATCGTCTGATATATGGTCTGATAGTAGACATATACGATTAATTTCAATCATTTAGTGCCTTCAACATGTATTCTTAATTAATAATTAATTATTATTTATATAATATATTATAATAATAATTAATTCTTAATTTTTATAATTCAACGTGTACTGTTTGTTGTTTTATTATGTTTTAGTAGTTTGAGAGTTCGATGTGGACAAATCTAGTGTAGAGTGTAGCTTAAAAAACGTTTGGTTATCCTGGGTAAAGTGTAGTGTAATTTGATTTGAAGGCCTACACCTACACTACACAAGTCTACACTACACTATAGGTAAACCAAACAAACCTAATGCCGTTATTATCAACTCTTTGTGTCAGGATAGATGTGAAGGAACTGTGTTTGTTGAACACATTGTCAGGTTAGCCTCGAACTCACTGTGTTATAGCGTGTCGAAGTAAATCTACAGTTACATCTAGATGTGCAGTGGTTTCTGTCACACTAGACTGTTATCATTATTATAGTCATCGTCGCGGCTTCCGTAAACAAAACTCGCAGCGAGGGCTAGCGAGAAGTTCAAGGAAAGATTTACAATCACAAGCTTAGTAGCAAAGCAAAATAATATAGTCCATATTCACGCAGAACTCTACAGTTTCTAAGGTGCAGTTTCAATTCAAATCAAAATGTGAGAAAATAAATTTCGATGTTTTATAGCACATGGTTTCAATGACTCGGAGAACACATATTTCTTTTTCCTTACATGTACATTTGAAATAACTACAAAGAAAACTAAGAAAACTAAGAGCCAGAATCTATAGCCAGAAGCCAGAATCTATAGAAATAAAGGCGTTAATATGAGTTTTTTGAGGTGTATAATAACAATTATCAAGTAACAATAGAAACTTGACAACATTCACCTACAATGCGTTCAAATAAGCACTTGCAAAAGTAAAGAGATCCTACACAAACTAAAAACTTACAAAAAAGCTCATCCATCAACGCGACTAAAAAAAAACGTTCGCGAAGCGGCCTAGTAAATAAATTATTAAATTTCAAGGGAACTTTATTTTTTATCCTCCGTCTGTGCGTGTGTCCAGTGGCGTAGGAACCGGGTGAAAAGGTGGGGGGGGGGGCAATGAAGCCCCCCAAGTTTGGTCCAGGGGGGGCAGGGGGGCAAAACTAACGTGAGTAAAATATTAAGCCCAGCATTTCTGTAGTACACACACGACAGTAACCTTGGTAAAACGAATATTGTATAATATGCTTCGTCATTACATAAAAAATTAGGTTGAAATTCGCGAACCATAATTTACCTGATAATTTCAGGGACTGAAAAGTTCCTTTTAATGTGAAGGAATTGTAACTTTTTAAAGTTCCTTTTTTTGCGGGAACTTACCCGACACTGCCCGAGAGAGAGAGAGAGAGAGAGAGAGAGAGAGAGAGAGAGAGAGAGAGAGAGAGAGCGAGAGAGAGAGAGCGAGAGAGAGAGAGAGAGAGAGAGAGAGAGAGAGAGAGAGAGAGAGAGAGAGAGAGAGAGAGAGAGAGAGAGAGAGAGACCTATCGCAAGGAAACCTTCAAGAGAGTCGTCTAATCTATGTGGGTCTACTAAAGATAAGTTTGTCCCGCTAACATATGATTGATGATGCGATGTGGACACGCAGGGCGTAGTTCTCCTGGTGCCCGCCACAGCGCCACCCTCGCCTCCAAGCACAGAGTTGAACGGGCTGGGGGGGGGGGGGGTATTAACCCTTTCCGGACCAGCGCTACCATACGGACCCATAACGTTTTTAAAATTTTAATCTGGGTAAATAATAGTTTTTTATTTGAGCAATTTTTTTTTTGTAAATAATAAATAAATACATTCCCCCCCCCCCCCATTCTAATGGGACATAAAGTCATTTTTTTTTAGAGAAGATTGAAAATACACATCTGCAATAAAATTCTAAACATTTGGTTAATTCCAGAAATGTAATAAATCACTAGTATTGCCAATATATTTGATACAAAAATTCTAAAAAAATATTTTTAAAAAACCAGAAAAAAAATAGTTTTAGGAATGTTTTTCAAATTGTAATTTTGACTTAAAATGAAGCTTTTATTCAAAAGCCAAAAATTCCTTTAATCACAATAAAAATTATGAAAAATTCTAAAAATCTTGAAAAAATGCGAAACTCGAATTGTTGGCTAAAAATTACCTAATTTACGCGGATATTATTCGGTTCTGAGGGGGTTTTAACCTACCCACATAGTTGAGTGCGCACGTAATGCAGCTTAACAAAATTAATCGGACAGAAATTACTTTCAAGAAGTTTTACTTCCGACCTCTAAACAATGGCGAAACTACTTATCTCCCAAAACGTTAAAGGGCTAAAAACCCCAAAAAATATTTTTTACCACGTGATCTATAGCACAATACTACACTTAAATGACCGTTTAAAAAATTATATCTTGTAACTGTGATTTAACACGAATTTTTTTAATTTTTTTGATCCAGAAATTGTCGAAAATTGGTGTTTTGGAAAATTTCCTAAAAAGGCTTTACCCTGCTTATTTTTGGTCCATATAGATACTAGAGCATAGTACCAATCTAAAATGCCCCTTTATAACATCGTGTCTTGAAACTATGCCCAAATATACCCCCAAACACGCAAAAATATGCATTCCAAAATCACACCCCATCTTGGTAATCAGCATATTTTGACCGAACTACTTGCCCAAATTACAAAACAAAATATAGAGAATTTACAGTGTTACATTTAACAATGGCCAATATTTTTTTGGATCAAAATCTTCCAAGGTCACGGGGCATAAAGATCGTCCCCATGTTATTTCTTATGGGAGATTTTTGCCGATGGGACCTAGCTCGAAAAATGTCATGTTTGACAATTTTTTGGGAGGTAATGGTGGCCCCAATAATGTTTCTGTTAGTTGCTAAATTCATTACTAGTTCGCCTGAATGAAATATATTTTTTGAGTTTAGCGGTTAAATACCCCTTTAAGTATAACTCGCGTTTTTACTACTATGGTTATTAACATGTTATCAGTTCTTTTATAACTGGTGTGGGTGGATATTGAGGATTTTTTAAGTGGCATTTTGATGTCGTTCTTTTGAATTGAAATACAGGCCTATGCTTGTTGATGTTGTCTAATATTGTACTCTTCTATAAGTTAATAGTTAGTAGGTAGGTAGTCAAAGTGACTCTTTGCTTCGCTCAACCAATCATTGATTTCTGCTTTGAATGGAATTACTAACAGGTGGTACGTTCATATAGATCTAGAGATAATACTACATAGCCAGCCACTCACACGCTACAAGCTGACATCGTGTCTGTCAGCATTGCACGATACACACGCTGAAGATGTCAACACTCACTCGTGACAAGCTGACACCGTGTCAGAACTTTACGATACACACACTGACATATACACTGTCAACACACACGACAAGCTGACATGATGTCAGCACTGCACGACACACTACACACTGTCACCAAGGTATTACGCGCGCTCCTTGCTACACTTCCGCGTCAGAGCACGGCTGCCGACAGACTGACTCACAACATACAACAGTACAGTTTCACCTACCTAACCACACTCTACAGGACAAACTACGTAGGTACCAGCACGAGACAGCTCGCTCCAATACCACTTTCCACCACTTCTTTTACATTGTCTTGACTCTTTACTATGATAGACAGAGGTATTACTACAGGAAGGCGGAAGACATCGTTTTAGAGGCTCACCTTACACTATTTGGACAGATACTCTCTTTCAAATTCCAACTCGCAACCTTCTCGTGGCTCGGCCCGTGATTAGGGGAGTTCTTCTCCCTGAAACTAATGGCGAGCTCTGGGTCCGTCGTCGGGGAACCCCTTCCCTTTGACTACCTCCCCGACGGCGACGACAAAGACAACACGGACGGATGATGACACAGACGGAGACGACCACGGGCGTGGGGGGACCCCTGGGCCCTACCCATACGCCTTGTGGCGGTTCTGACCAGCACAGGCCTGTCCACCCCTTTGTCCCCCGCGTCATCCCTAACGTACCTCCCTTCGTCTCGATTATAGCCAAATTGCATAAATATGAGACGTTAAGCAATATTCAATCAATTCAATTGGACTCTAGCTTCAGTCTTCATCTCCTATAGTATAACATACAAAAAGGTGGTGTGGACAACGGAATTTTGTAATCTATACGTCATAAAATAGCCGCGTACGACAGACAGACAGTGTCCTCGTCTGGTCTGGTCTGGTCTGGTGGGAGGGGCCGCACTTTCCACTTGGTGTGTGTGGTCCAGTGATCTGGGCTGACTGACCCTCCTTACAGTGTTTCTCAACACACGACTCCCAGTGGCAGGAGGCGCCCGCGGGGCCCACAACTGCGGGTCCCCACTGGCAGTAGGCGCCGCGGGGCCCCCACGCGGGTCCCCTGACAGTAGGGGCCCGCGGGGGCCCACAACTGCGGGTCCCACTGGGCATAGGCGCCCGCGGGGCCCACAAACTGCGGGTCCCACTGACAGTAGGCGCCCGCGGGGCCACAACTGCGGGTCCCACGGGCGTAGGGCCCCCGGGCGGGGCCCACAATGCGGGTCCCACTGCCAGTGGGCGCCCGGGGGGCCCACAACTGCGGGTCGGCCCTGGCCGTTTAGGGGGCCCCGTCAAAAAAAAATAGTAAAAAAATCATTATTTCATTCTGTTTGGAAAATATTGTTTTCGTTGCTAAAATGACCGTTTTGTGAATCTAGCGTTTTGAAGATGAAATCTAGCGGATATTAAGAAACGTTTTAGCGTCCACAATACAACAACTCACAAAAACTACATTATTTTGGTATGCATTCAGCCACAACTTTTTTCAAAACGCACCAAACGCACTCTTAAAAAACCCCATTTTTTAAATTCTCGCCTGTGGCGCTATTGTCGGGGGGCTTTGCCCCCAAGTCCCCCGTGCTTGGTTCTAAAATAATACCCCCGGGATATTATATAGGGGGGATGAAAAGGGATGAAAAGAGAGGTCCCCGACGACGACTGCCAGAGCTCGCCTCTAGTTTCGGGCAGTAACATGTTGTTGTTGGTGGTGGTGTTGTCCCCAAAATGCGGAAATGAATTCTGCTTCCGGTGTGAACGTCGAGTCTAGGTTCCACTCTATGCCTGCAACTAGGCCTACTGTGTGCAGTGACCCTGTGTATCTAGCCCACGTGGACAACTCTTTGTTTACAACCTGCGCGTTGAAGGATGAGCAGTTTTAACCTATGACACTTCACACTATCCCGATAACAAAACGCACACCAGATTTGCTTCATGATTTTTTTGCTGTTAGGGGAAATTTCCTTTTGGGGCCCATTTGAAAAAAAAAAATTTCACCGCTTGGCCTTTAAGATTGTATTTTTTCCAAGCCCCAAATTTTTCATTTGGGGTCAGGGGGGGGCCATGGGAAAAAACGGTCTGGTTACGGTCGCCCCGGGCGGACGACCCCGGGTGCAGGGAAACCCGAGGCGAGGAACAAGCGCGCGCCTCGGATCAGTGGGGTGGACGTCATAGTGTGGGTCTACGTCACTAGAGGTTTTGAACCCCCCCTTGTTGTAGTACAATTGTGGCGTGGAAACCGGGGGGGGGGGGGGGGGGGAGGGAAAAACTAAGGGTTAATCCCGAATGCCTATAAATATGCCTTACACTTTAAAATTTCGACGTCACCTTGGAAAAACAAAATATGTTTGCCGTTGCTTTTTTCATAAAAAAAAAGGTTAATTTTTATTTAAAATTGGGAAACTTCACCTTCATTTTTTTAGTTTTACGATGCAAATAGTTGCTGAAACCAAAGCGGTGCAGTTAAAACTGACAAATAACTGTTTTTGGGTGTTTTTTTTTTGGCCCCGCGAAAGGGCCGGCGATGGGGCGAAGCTGCCCCAAAAAATCTACTAAGGTTTCCCCCCAAAATTTTAAAAACTTTCCTACGCCCTGGGAAACTTCTTTTTCAGCCTACTACACAGCGAAAAGAGATGACGACGACGTGAAAAACTAGGGCGTTCAACCGGTTTACATGACAAGGGGGGCTGAAGCTAACGCGGATCTCTTCGAAGACAGGGTTCATGCCACTCCGGGGAAATTAAAAATAAACTTTTTTCAAGGTTTTTACCTTTTTTAAAAAATGTTTTCTTTTTAAAGTCAAATTCCACAATAATTTTTGGGTACAGTAAAGTAGGCCTAAAATTTTTTAATATAAAAATATAATAAAATAATATAATAATAATAATAATAAAAAAATAATAAAAATAAAAATGATGATGAAAATAATAAAAAAAATTTCTGTTTATGTCTAAAGGGAAGGGGGCAATGTAACCCTCGTACAAGTCCTAAGCGTGGCCCCGGGGCTCAAACCCAAAAACCTCCCTCGAGTAGGGTTTATGCCTGCTCGTTTCACAGACTGTAAGTTTGACTGGTTGTCAGAGATGTCGACAACTCTTCCTTGCTGGTTGAGCTATTCCATCCCAGATTTTATAACATCGTAGTGTTCTCGTTTCAATCAAATTTGCGGGCTTAGAAAATAAAACACAATCATGTTGTAAAAGTGGATTCATTAAAATGTTTCAATTTCCCCAAACCCGAAAACTTTTTTTTATTTATTTATTTTTTTAGAACCTAAAATATTTTATTAAATTATTGGGTTTTTTGGACTTTGGTGCAAAACCCCCTTTTTTTTAAATTTTTAAAAATATTGCCCATGTCCTTTTCCAAAAAAATTTTTAAAGCCTAAAGATTTCAATTTGGATGGGAGATTTTGTTTTGTCATTTTTACCTTTAATAAGGAGGAGATTTTTTAAAAATATTTCCTATCCTACATCTAAGAAGTATTTCCGAAAACAGTGGCTAGTGCATTTCCCATTACAAAATGCAAGCCACTTGTTTAAACATTTGTTTCGTGACATTCCAAGTCTTTGTTTTTTCCCAACCCCCAAACCAAAAAATAGTTGACGGAAAAATAAAAACAATACCTTTCGGGTGAAAAAAGTTCTCACAAGTAAAACTTTTTTTCACTGGTATTCAGAGCTTGTCAGTGGTGCACATGAAAATGAAACTTCATCTTTCTTTCTAACCGCTCTGGGATTGCTAAGTGCTTGTTCTATTAGTACCCCTTTTGACCTTCCTTCGAGCCGAGTGGTACACCTACACCAAATGCTAACCCGTGATAGATAGCATCAGGAACATCCCCCTGTCACTAAGGATCCTTTAGTTGCATTCACTGAAAGTTAATTAAACAATTTATTTTTATCTGAAGTTGATAAAGTTGATGGGAAACAGAGAATGATGATGGCCTATAAGCAAAAAACGGCTACCACCCCACAATACATTAATTTTGTATTTTACGTTAAAGTAATCTTAAGTTTTAATTTTTTAATTTTATTTATAGGGTTTGTTTTTTTGTATTTTTTATTTAAACAAACCCACCTTTTTTCCGGGTTGGTCGTGGCAAAATTAGGTATTTACATGCTATGTTTTTTTTAAAATGGCTTTTGGGGTTTAAACAGGGGTCTGCTTTCATTTGAAATCAGTACTAAATTTTTTTTAGATTTTGGGGTATTGTCTTGTGGGCACGTGTCCTGTTGTAAAGTGGGTACAAAAAGTAAAATATTATGAAATAATATGAAAAAAAGATGCGAAAATGTAGGTATCTTTCAACCCCAAAAAACAAAAGGAGCTTTGGGGGTTTTTAATGACGGTACCATCAGTCCAAAACATTTACATTGGCCAATAGGAAGGGGGTTTGTAGATGATGGTATATAGGTACCTCCATGTCCATATAATTTGTGCTGCAGCACGAAATGGCAATATCAAAAAAACTTTGCCAACTTTTCCAGCAATTTTTTGAAAAAGTTCACAAAAAAAGATTGTGTGAAGAGAAAGCAGGGGTGACAACCCATAAACACAAAAATGGGAATTTCAAGGTGGCGCATATACAAAAACTAGGGGAAAGCCAAAACGTTTTTAAAAGGTGAGTGAGCCATGTTTTGAGTACCCGATTTTATTTCTTTTTTTCCCCCCACCCTTTGGCCCTACCTAGCCTTTTCATGGGCTGAGAGGCGCATTATGACCTTCCAGTTGCGCGCCCCTCCCGTATCCAAACAAAACTTTAAAAAAACCATTATTTTATACAAATTATAAATTTAAAAAATTCAAATTTTTCCCGGGGTACTCACCACATAAACTCGTTTCACCTCGTCTCCCTACGATTTTGGCGTTTCCCTATCTAGTTGGCTGGGCGCCCTTGTAGCCGAGTGGGGAAGGGGAAAGGGGTTTAAATCCCCTGGCCCGGGAAAAGATTTTGAAATTTTTTGATTGTATTTCAAAATTTAAAACCTTTTTTTGAAATGCATATCGCTGTGTAGTCCATCTTGGCAATGGGCCCCTCTTTTGGGTAAACATACCCAGTACGAAAATCGTAAAAATATTGAAAGGGTTTTACTCCAATCTACACCCAAAATTTTGGGGGGTACCTTGACGGAAATTTTCCCACAGACCTTGCGGGGGGCCACGGCATTTTCACGGCCAGGCGAAAAACAAACAAAAAAATCTTTTAAAAATCTAAAAACTTGCCCGTTAAAAAAAATTTTCAAAACATTGGAAGTCTTTTTTTCATTTTTATTTTTTTCTTGTAGGTTTAAATCGCCATGAATCTTGCTGATTTTGTTGGGCAGTTCTAAAATAACCCCGTACCGGATGTCTGTTTAAAATTTCAGGGGAAATCTTTTTCACGATTCGGTTTGTTTTTTTAAACGTACACACCACCCCAAACACACACCACACACACACACACACACACACACGAAACGAAAGCAAAAAAACAAAAAGGGGCCGTTTAAGTCGAAGGGAAATCACTACTTTCCCGTTTACCTCACTCTTTTCAATCAATCGATAAAAAAAAAGCCCAAAACTTTAAATTTTATTACAGAAAAAAAACTGGGAAACGCCTCGGTTGGACGCGTTGATAAGCAAAGCACTTGTTTAATAGCTAGCCCCCAAATGCACTTTTTTTTTAATTTTAAAATTTTGGGCGACTTTTCCCCTGCCCCACAGGGCCATGTTTCCGTTTATTTTTATTTTTGGGCCAAGGTTTTTTGGGAAAACCCCCGTATGTAAATTTTTTAACTTTGTGGAAAAAATCCACCGCCATTTTAGGGGTTTTGACTCTTGGGGTAAATTTTTAAAACTTTTTGGGTGAAAAATAAAGACTGTTTCCTCGAAAGAAATCTAGGGCGAACGGTCGTCCCCCGGGCAGACGGGCGAATCTGCTGCTAGGCGACCCCACCCCGGCCCTATATACCCTCCCGATTTGGGGGGGTTTTTTCAGCTATCGCACCGCCCCCGAAAGATTTTAACAATCTTGAAACTGGGTATATGACCGGGTAGTGGTCCATGACTTCCAAAAAAAAAAATAAACCCCGCCGAAAACTCGTTCTGTGAAAAAAAAGGCTCTCAAACTCTTTAAAATTTCCCCTTAAAAAGCGGGCTGGGGGTGTGGTGGCTATATTTTCTCCGGGGAGGGGTTCTTTACCCAAACAGAGAAAACGGTAAATCTTAGAACTATGAAACTTGGGGAACCAACTTGGGTGTATTTCAGACCCCGTGCCTTTTGTTTTCCCAAAAAAAAATGGGGAAACCAGGGACCGGAGAAAATCAAATTTTGGATGAAATCAAAACGGGGTAATTCCCAAAGGGGGGTTGGAAATTTTTACAAATTTTAAAATTTAACATGCTATTAAACCATTATAATATCTTGCGCCCAAAAACAGGGGGGCAAAATTTGGGATGCCCATGGGCCCAAAAATGAAAAAAACCCATATCTGAACTTTAAAAATAAATTTCATTCAAAAAAACCTACAACTGAGGGGTTTCAAACTGGAAATCATTTTGATATCTCCATTCCCTTTTTCACTTTTGAATATGGAAAGCAAAATTTTTTTAAGGGTACCGGAAAAAAAAACCCCAAAATTTTCAAAAATAGTAATTCCGTACTCTTATGAAAAATACCCCAAAACCGGGAAAAAGGTTCATCTTAGAAATTTTGAAAATTTGGGGGGCCCACTCCCGATGTCCTCATATTTAAAAAAACCGGGCAAATTTTGGGCCGGGGAAAAAAACAAATCCCAAAAAAAAATCAAAAACAAAACGCGTTTTACTCAGGGGTGTAATTTGGGACAAGCTTGAAATTAAAAAATGCTCTTAACCAAATTTTAAAAATCATGCTTTTTCTATTGGTTTGTCTTTTTTGTTTTCGTTTTGCTTTCCCTTGCAAAAAGGGCCAAAGGGGTTTGATTCCCCCTAAAGTCGAAGTTTTTTTTTTTTCTGATTTGGACTTTAAGGGCTATCATTTTTGTCTTTTGGAGTTTGTAAACGGTGACTTTGGAGCCGTCCACAAAATCAAAACGCTTTTTTACTCGGGGGTAGTAATTTTTTATACAAGCTTGAAATTAAACTGCTCTTATAAAAAATTTTTTTTTTAAATACCTATGCTTATCTAGTGCGTTGGTCTTGTTTTTTGCGTTCTGCTTCCAAACAGAAGGGGCCGGGTTCGATTTCCCCCTCAAATTTAGAAGTTTTTTAAATTCTGATTTGGGCTTAAATCTAAACCCGTTTTTTGTCTTAGGAGTTTGTAAACGGTGACTTTGGACCGTTTCCCACAAACGAAGCACCTAATAAATTCCAATTTTTCTGGATCGGCCCTTTTGATTCTGGCGTTGACCCCGGATGTTTTTGCACTGTCCTAACCCCTGGGTTTTTATATTTCCCCATTAAAAATATCGATTTTTTTGGTTGGTTTTTCGCTCACCTCGTCCCATTGCGCGGGGGCCCGCGGGGTTTGGGTTTGGGCGCTTTTATTTAAAGTCCCCCACTGAAAAAACAGTTTATATTAAATGAGTTGGGAGACTCTAAATAAAAAATTTTTTTTATTTTTTATTCAAGGGGGATCTTTGGGGGGGCCGGGGGGCCCAAAAAAAGTAAAAAAAAAATTTGAAATTTAAAAAATTTAATTTTTCAAAGTCCCTCATTTTTACCCCCTTTTATAGCGAACGAACAAAAAATGTGATATCCCCCCAAAATCAAAAATTTTTTAAAAAGACGGCAGCCAAGCTCTCCTTCAAAAGCTTCGGCTTGAATGCTGTGAGAATAGAATTTTGGGCCAAACTTTTTTTTCTTTTTTCCCATTTTTGCTTTGAAAATATTTTAAGAAACAATTTTTGCCTGTTGACGAGCGCCAAGTAACGATTTTTGGGGGGGGGTAAAAAAATAAAATTTTTAAACTCGAAATCATAAAAAAAATGACTTGGCCCTTTAATTTGGTTCATGGCCAAGTTTTTTTTATGATTTCGAGTTTTTAAAAAATTTTCTTTTTTACCACAAAAATCGTTGCTTTTGGGGGCTCGTCAACAGGCGAAAAGATTTACATATTTTCAAAGCGAAAATAGGGAAAAAAATAAAAAACTTGGCCCCAAATTCTATATCTCACAGCATTTACAGCCGGGCTTTTGAAGGGAGCTTGGGGTGCCGTCTTTTTTAAAATTTTTTTTATTTTGGGGGGGTTTTTTTATTATTCTAGGTGGGAGTGCTTAAAACTTTGCGCGTCCTTTTTGTTGCCCTGGGAACGTTCCCTTTTTTTTAAATTTTTCCTCTACACTACTAATCGGGGTCAACTAAAATTAACTATTTCCCTGACCCGGCGGACATTTTTAAAAAGATTTGGCTATCTCAGAATTTTTTTTCCCGGTTTTGTTTTGAAAAAAAAAATTTCGTTAACTTTAATGTAACTTTTTAACTTTTGGGGGGATTTTTTCCCCCAAAATAATGGCCCTTCCCAAACGAGACAAAAACTTGCGGAGGTCAAAAAACAAATCGACCAAGCCTCCGTTCGAAAGTTTTTGGCGAAACATCAAACAAAAAAAAAAAAAAAAAAAAAAAAAAAAAACAGGGACCAAATTTTTCGGCAGAGGCAAAAGGAAACGCCCGCTTCGCTCGCTTAATAATCGGAAATCTTTAAGCCTCTGTGATCGTAAAGTGTAAAATAAAATATTATTTATTATCATTCATACAAGAAACCTAACGCAATAGCGGGGGGTATCGAGCTGTACGTTGTCAGTCAAGATCTGGAAATGTGATAATTAGAAATGCATTTTTTTTTAGCATTCTAGGTTTTTGATGCTACAAAATGCTAATTTTTTTTAAACAATGTTTTTTAATACCTATGTGACGGTTTGTTTGCCCTTATAAAAAAATAAAGCTACAAAATGCAAGATTTACCAAATTTATGCTCGGCCTAAATATTCAAAATTATAAATGCTAAAAAGAAAAACGTATCTCTAGTGATGATCATTTGGATATGATACTTCTTTCTGAGAAAAGATGCAACCGATAACATTTAATTACGGACGATTATCTAGTATACATAATCTTCGTTGAAATGTGTAACTTAACATTTCCATCTGCCTTGTTAATAGCGATCACATCCTCTTGGACATGTTTACGATGGGATCGGTCAATGTTGATCAATGATAGCCGAACAGATAACAGTAACGGAACGACTGATCGGGCACACTCAATGCCGGCGCTGTGATTAGCAGAACAAACAATGATAACCGTGTGTGTGTAAACCTGTAACTGTACAGCACTGGACCGGGCCATGTGGTCCCTATTTTTCACTTTTTGAAACCTAAAAGTTACTATTTTTCAAATTAAATAATCAATTAATTTTCAAGTTCTACATAATTGTTGATAATTTACATGTCTATTGTAAATTAAGACTTGTCCTAAATAGGAAAGCTAGTGGTTAGGCTGAGGTTCACTATGGAATAGCATAGGCTTGTCGATAAGTCTAAAAGTGGCTAATGGTCAGCAATGTTATGCCGTACCAACGGGGTGAAATTTGTGCGTCAAATCTGTGCAAAAACGATGTAGGTCAATCGGTATGCGGGCTAGCGCCTGGAATCGGCCGAGTAAATAGTTGGTTGCCACCAGTAGTCGACCAAATCAGCGAGCGGAACGGGGTGGATGAGTGGCCAGTGACAATGGTTACGTCATCACGATAGGCCAGCAGAAGGCAGGGCGGTTTTGGACGGAGAAGCACAGAGTGCGTTCGTCCACTGAGATTTCAAGCCTTCAGACGAGCAAGTCGTTCTCCAAATGAATCTTCCGAGTGCGGCCTATCAAGCAGGCGAAGCAGGCATTTTAGGGCAATG
The DNA here is from genome assembly GCA_024449915.1 of Sweltsa coloradensis. NCBI lineage: Eukaryota > Metazoa > Arthropoda > Insecta > Plecoptera > Chloroperlidae > Sweltsa > Sweltsa coloradensis. The sequence continues at coordinate 59,002 of JAMZAV010004321.1, forward strand.
GAAAACACTACGCCCGTCCACGTATAAGAGATCGGTTTCAAGTGCTATGTTTGCGGTTTTTGATTAGTTTCAAACACATTTAACACCATTCGGTAAATCGGGAGTGTTAAGCCGCCCCACCAGTATGTGGTAGCTATCATACGACCGACGCCACCGGGCAGTCGACGACACCCAGTAGACAATGGACATCTATTTAAAAGTTCACAGTTTACTTTAGTCCGGGAGTGGCAATCGATGGCCAACTAAAGAATATCCTGAGTTGAGGGCATTTACAACGTCGAAACTATACTTTGTACACACGTTGTACAGTCGTGCGCTAGGCATCTAATTCAACCAAAATCATGTTTAATAGTACCAATTTCAAAACGTGACTATTACTTGCCTCCCTGTCTACATTACTGAGTAAGTAAATTCTACATTGACACTTCGAGGTCCACCCAGGACGCCAAGATGGGAAGCAGGTCAATCAGCCACTGCGGAATTCGCCTGAGGGTCCGAGCGCCTACAGCCGCGCATAAACACCATCGAACGTGCCAAGTAGAGGGCGACGTCCCACCCCACCTTCAACTACAGTTATAGTACTCAAGATATCGTTTGACTACTAACTTTGGTTGATCTAGAGGAGAAGACTATTGTATCAATTTATGTAATTGTTCACCTGTAAATTACTATTTCAAATCTTGGCTTTGGATCAAGCTTTCAACTAAGTTGCATCTTCATTCAATTGTTTGCATACTTAGAATCATTAAAACAAACCTTGATATCCGGAATTAATCACTTTCAATTCATTAGGGGCATTGCTAACGGACCTTCAATCCCAATTCAATTTCACAACATCAACATTCAAGTAGATGCACGGGCCTTCAGTGTACATATTGCTGACGCATAAGCTTTTGTTAGTCATAGTCGGTAACTTTAAGAAAGTGTGAACCACCCAGCTGTCCGAGGACGTGGGACTCAGCGGCGAGGCTCACCCACTAGCGCACTGGGTAAGGTTGGGTAATTCCTCAAACGGGGCACGTGCTAAACAGGTCACCGGTTCACTGTCCTCACACGTCTGTCTACCATGTTTGCTAGGTTACTGTCTTTATTTGTGTTTAACGACGTTGATGAGAGGGCCCCTGAGTATTAGAGTGATGACTTTAGGTTAATTTAGACCATAGTCGTAGGCGTGGGAGCAACAAGGCTAACCCCGATGAGGTCTAGGCTTGCATAATAATTATCAATAATCCGGTCGATACTTCGAAGTTAGGATCAGGTCGGTCTGTTCCGAACTATAGGTAACATAAATCATAATCGATGTGAAATTGCTGAGGGTTTAGGGCTACAGTAGGGTATCAGTAGAGCTGTACTTAGGGCTTTCTTCGGTAGCTTAGAAAGCGGGGGTTATTTAAGTGGTTTCGTTTCAGGTGACGGACCAACGAGGGTCGTTACGTTCAGGGGCAACTCGGTACGTAGGACTTTGTAGCACCGAGGTTGCATTCCGGTTCAGCGGCGCGACAACGTGGGACACGAAGTAATCATCACGGTCAACTCGAGCGTAGTAGTTTTGTGTTGGGGAAGTGTTGGGAGGGACAACGAGGACAATCGTCACGGATTGGTAGCCACGGGGATTGCTAACGTGCAGCCGCAGGTGCAAAGTTAGGAACTTGTCAATCCGGACAAGATGGCGGGAAGGAGAAAACAGGGAAGCGCGAGGCAGGCCTAAGGCAATCGGGAGCCAGGCGTGGAGTATGTGCGAATAAAAGGACGAGGGGGGTACCCGAAGTGATCGGGCAATGTTTCGTTCACCGGTCAGCATCGAGCCGGGGAACGAGACCAAGTGCGATGGCGGACCACCCTAGGAAGCAGTAGCTAGAGAGGGGAAATTTTACTCAGTCCATCTCATCGAAATAATGGCCCTATGTAAGCAAGACAAGAATAGTAGAAGAAACGTGTTAAATAAAACAGGAGAGCGAATGGAAGAGGAGTCACAGCGGTAGCGAAACGCAATGTTCTTCAGGTCTGGACAGGTGGGATGCGAGCTACGAGCAAGCCGAAAAAAAAAGAATGGGACAAGAGACTCGAATCCGAGACCTCGAGCCATAGCGCGAGCTGGAGAATCAGCTGAGGACGCGAAGAGGAACTGGCCTTGGAGAGTACGGATGTGAGCCAGGGAAGAGAGTAGGGGGCCAGATAGAGGAAAAGATTGCCGCCCAACAGCGGGTATAGCCAGGGACAACTTGCTTACACAGGACTGCGGTAATAAATAAGAAGCTAGGTCAGGTGACGCAGTGCCGTTTCAAGGAGCTGAGTAAACAACAGCAAGGGGGCAATTTGAAATCAGTGCGAGGAGTAACCCAGGGACGGAGATCAGTGCGACTATGTAGGATAGATCGCGTGCTAGAGAAGATAGAGCATTTATCCCAGCAAAGAGAGAAGAGTTATCGGAGGTGAGATACGAGCCGTCGCGACAACGCCACCGATACTAGCGACAAGGTCACTCGGCTGAGGTCATGTAGCGAACCTGACCAAGATCAGCTGGGCAACCATGTTGCAGCCAGGCCGCAGAGAGCAAGCGAGAGGGAGCGCGAGAGAGCTCGGAGGGCCGATGAGTAGCCATTACACACTGAAGCACTACCACGGACGCGCCGGACTTGGCAAGGAACTGAGAGTCGCGCGTCGCGTCGCTAAGTTGCCGAGCTGTCGGGAGTGCCCAGGCAAGAGGAAAGGCATGGAGCGGACGCCAAGGGCGGAAAAGGACGTGAAGACGAGTGTGCGTCGGCGGACCATGGAGCCACAGTGGTAGGCGAGTGTATAGGCGCGAGTGAAGCTGAATAGTGTGCACTTCGAGGACATGAAGTCGCGTATCTAAGAAGCGCATGAAAAAGTCAGGGGGCAGGAGCCGCAGGTACAACTACCCACTTTTGTTAGCCGAGGAGTGCTAGGGGGCAGAACCGGGTCTGTGGTTAAGAACGCAGGGAGCTCACAAGATCGCGGAGTAGTCATTGTATAGTTTGTATTGTGTTTATTTGTGTGTACGATCCCTCGAGAGACCTCTTGTAGATGTAGAAGTTGTTATTTGAAGATCAAGTGAATTTATCGCCAGTACTGAGGCTCACGGGAGCAGCCACGGGCAGCGTAACTAGCGTGGACGTCGGGGGCGTGCAAGCAGCGCGCAGCCCTTGACCACTTTGTTCTTTGTGTTGTTGTGCGAGGCAGAGCTAGGTCACGTGGAGCGAGTAGGTTGTCCCGACCCGAGGAGGGCGATCGGAGCGCATCGGCACGGCGCAGCCCAGAGCTGGCGCAGAGGAAGAGGAGGCATGCCTAGCCGAGAGCGAGAGTTGTGCCCTAGGGCGTTTCAGCCACGCACAGTAGTGGTCTTGCAATGAGATGCAGGCGGCATGTCGGTTCATCAGAGTGAAGACGAGTATTTCGGGAAGATAATTAACGAACTAGGGGGCTGCGCCGCGCACGATGGAGCGCGAACACAGGGTGTACGCAAAAGTATTGTATCACTCCGTCCCGCAACGCGTGGACCGTGCCACCACTGGGAAATATAATGCGTACCAGCAAGTATGGAGAAGGAGATTAGTTGTGGGCGTTACCATCTAGTAGGTGGGGCATTTGGATTCAACCAAATGTTTGGCGGCGATTTCAGACGGGTTTTTTATTGGCAAGGTATGGCCGAGGGACCGTACGAAAGTTGCTTGCCGACCTCGACCTCTGTCCGAAGAGAAGAGTAAACACAGGCAACTGTGCACTTACAGGGCGCTTCCAACCCATCGTCAAAGAGCGGAAGTCCTCACAGCTACAGATCTCTATTCTGGTCCTTTTACATAAGGACAGGGCGCGTGTAGGTACATATGTCTTGTCGACGTGTTTACAAAGTACGTCGCACTGTAAGTTTGCGTACCGCACGGCGGAAAGCTTGTGTTAAAAAGCTTTAGAGCATACGTGCTAACGTTTTTGACCCCGGAGGGTTAGCTGAGGGTAATGGTACTCAGTATACGTCGCGTATCTGGGTATCGAGGACCCGTAGAGGCTCACAACATACGTCGTGTATGTACCAATTGGCCATACGCCATCCGCTAGTCGGCAATCATTATGACGGATAATGAGGGAGATTTCGGGCGCTTTCTGAGAGCCTACTGCAATCAGAGACACGTAGTTGTGGTGAATATGTTCCCCGACGAGTTATGTTTAAACACGAAGTGCACGATGAGCACAGGTGTAACGCCGTACGAACTTTACTATGATAGTTACCGGAGAGGGGTGTGTCAAAACTGTTTAGGTAATCCTGGACGGGAGCCGAGCGAAATCACTGCCGAGAGCCGTGGAAATGCTAGTTAAAGCCCGTCTAGCACAAGCAGGGAGAAAGGAGAAAGAAGCTCCATGCGGGTAACATACGACGACACCACCGTTGAATGTAGGGCGACTGGTCCTGTTGAAAGAAACTCAACGTGCCTAATTCTTGCTAATAGGAGGCGAGGAGGAAGGATGTTCTATGTTTAGGGACCATACTCGGTCAGTGCGATCGCATGGACGAAACGGGTACGAGCTGTCGACGAGTAGGGTAGTAAAAGGAGTGGTACAATATTAGTAATCTAAGTTGTACAAAGTTAGAGGAGAAGAAAGAGTAAGAGCGAGGGTGGGTGTATATTGGACTAACAGTGTGGGTAAATAAGAGCGAGGTCTGGAGTGAATCGAACCCAGTACCGCAGCCGCGAGCCAATGCGGCAACCACGGCGAGTAGCAAACTGTCAAGGTCGGCCCACCGAGAGAGTCAGAGGCCGCGCTATGACGAGCCGGTAAGTGGAGAAGTGTCAACGGATCGCGCACGTGGTTGTCTGCAGCAGACCACAGTGGAGCACGGGGGTTTCCGTCTCAAGGCGACGCTAGTAGCGCAGGTCATCGACCTTGGACTGTCGCAGTGACAGCAAATTGGAAGCAGCAAGGGTAGAAATAGACTCACGAAATCCACAACAACTCAGGGAACTAATGACTGAAAACTTTTGCTCTAAGCAACGCCTTATATTCTGTCTGTACAGAAGGTACCACGCAAATGAACCATAACTGTGGTTAAATACCCTACGCTACATCTGTTGTTCACGTCGCCAGGAACTCATGGCATCGTTTGAAGATCATCGGGTGATGTGTAGCCAGGAACGTACCTGTGGTAGCTAGACTGCGTCGCACCTAGAAGGACGTACCTGTGACAATACAGCGATCTGAGTCGACGGGTATCACGCGATATGAATCTAGGAGTCATTGATTCACGAGCCTACGGGTACCGATGTTTTCGTAGCCTCCGTGGCTTTGTGAGATGGTCGTAGAGGTCCTGGTTCTTGTGTGGGCACACACACGCGTTTGCAGTGCAGTTTCGAGTTTTTGTCGAAGTTTGCGCATCTGATCCAGTCAGTTAAGTACCGTAGAGTTAGAATTTCATAGTAAATTTCGAGCCAGGTCCAGGCAGTGAGTCATAACATTGTTGTGATTTGTTTGCGATACGCCGCATGACTTTGTCGTAGAGTGGCACGCCCCACTCAGTGTAGTAGTGAGAAGTAGGCGGGCGGACCACTCGGTGTAGTGTTCTTTGCGAGCCTAGTCTGTGAAATTGTAACGCACGGGATGTACGGGACTTTGGTTTTGTAAATGTTTTTTGATTCGCCGTACTTGCTTTCTTTTGTTTGCCTTCGTGCACCGGGCGTGTGTACTTAGTTTTAGAAAGGTCGCGAGACCGCACTAGCGTAATTGTATTTTAGCCTCCGTGGCGTAGAGACTAGTAGTAGGTCAAGGGAGTTGTGTCAGTTAGTCTACGGACTAGGGTCACTTTGGGTAGGCAGCGCGTAGGCGCGTAACCGAATCAGGTTAGAGTAATTGCTATCGATGCGAGATATGCAGCTTGGCTACTGAAGCGTATTCAGGACATCGGGTCAGCGAGAGTTTTGGTTGGCGCAGGTAGTGGATTGTAGACCGCCACCACTTCATGTTGTCAGGGGTTAGTCAGCCGTACGTCCGCCGAGCGACGTCAGCTGTCAGTGGGGGTGAAGCAGCTAGGTGGTGATGACAAGTGAGCGGGTGACAGCCCGCGTAGTGAAGCGCATCGCAGTGAGTGGACGCGGACGAGTGAAGCGTTGAGCGGGTCACGCGCACCTTGGAAAACTTACAGGGCGTAGTGTAAGGTGGTTCTTAGAGCGAACCGTTGTGTTTCTCGTTCTGACGAACAAGTGGCAAATAACTTGTCAAGTTTTGCATCATGGTTTCTAGGGGGGGGTACTTCCGTGCCGGGGAACTTGTTTATTTTGTGTGGTTAATTTGTACTCTGCGACCACAAGTGTCAGTAACGTAACGTTAGGTAGGATTGTAGGGTCGGAATAAGCACAGTTGGGTTTATTTATGTTAAGTAATATGGCCAAGGACAACCCAATATGACATGAAAAACGCACACTTAGGTGCTTGCGTATTTTGAGAGTTAAGGTCGGATTTCTAAAAACATGTGTGTACTTTTTGTGTTAGCCTGCGAGCTGCAACTTATATAGTATGTGTTGTGACGGGTATACTTCCTGCGGGACGTTGTACCAAGATACGCATGAAGTTAACGGGGCACTGGAACTGTACAGCCCTGCGACGGCCATGTTGGTCCCTATTTTCAATTTTTGAAACTAAAAGTTACATATTTTCAAATTACATAATCAATAATTTTCAAGTTCTAATAATGTTTGCCAAACATAATTTCCATGTCTATGTAAATTAGCTTTGTTCTAATAGGAAGCTAGTCTGGTATGGCCTAGAGGTCATATGGGAATAGCTAGCTGTGCGATAAGTCTAAAAGTGGCTAATGGTCAGCATGTTATTGCCGTACAAACGGGGTGATTTTGGCGTCTAAATCTGTGCACAAAAAGAGTAGGCTTCAATCGGTATGCGGGCTAGCAGCCTGGATCGGACGAGTGAAATAGTTGTTTCACCAGTAGCGACAATCAGCGAGCGAACGGGGTTGGATGTGGCAGTGACAATGGTCTACGTCATCACCCAGGCCAGCAGAAGCAGGGCGTTTTTGAGCCGGAGAAGCACAGAGGCGTCGTCATAGATTCAAGCATTCAACGATGAAAGTCGTTTCAAAGAATCTTCCGGAGTGCGGCCTAGCAAGGCAGCGAAGCAGGCATTTTTAGGGCAATGGAACCAACGCCTTCACGTATAATGAGAGCGTGTTTCAAGTTGCTAGTTTTGCGGTTCTAGATTTAGTTTCCAAAACAATTTCAACACCATTTCGGTAAATCGGGAGTGTTTAAGCCGCCCACCAGTATGTCGGGTAGCTATCCATACGACCGAGCCACCGGGCAGTCGCCGACACCAGTAGCAATGGACATTCTATTTACACGTCCCACGTTTTCTTTCGTCGGATGCAGTGGCAATCTTTATGCAACTAAATGAAATCCCTGAGTTGAGGGCATTTTAAACGTCGAACTAAATTGTACACCACGTGGCCAGTCGTGGCTATGCATCTATCAACCAAATCATCGTTTAATGTTAGACCAATTCAACGTGACTATATCTGCCTACCCTGTCTACATACTGAGTAAGTACATTCTACATTACACTCGAGGTCCACCCAGGGACGCAAGAGTGGGAAGCAGTCAATCCGACACTGCGGAATTCGCCCTGAGGGTCGAGGCGCCACAGCGCGCAAAACCACCAGTGTCGAAGTGCCAGTAGAGGCTACGTCCCACACCACTTCACTACAGTATCGTAACTCAAGATAGCGTTGACTACCTAACTTTGGGTGCTTAGAGAAAGACTTATTGGTATCAATTTATGTAATGTCACGGTAATTTAATATTCAAATCTTTGCTTTGTTGATCCAAAGCTTCACACTAAAATTTGCATTTTCATTCATTTGTTGACCTAACTTAGAATCATTAAAAGCAACCTTTTTTGATATCCAGAATTAATCACTTTCAATTCATTAGGGCATTGCTAACGACCTTCAGTCCCAAGTCCATTTCACACCAACATTTCAAGTAATGCACGGCCTCAGCTCGTTCAAATATTGCTGACGCATAAGCTTTTTGTGTAGTTCATAGTGGTACTTTTAAGAACGTCTGTGAACCACCAGCTGTTCCGAGGACGTGGGACTCCAGCGGCGGAGGTCACCACTAGCGCACGGGGTTAGTTCGGGTAATTCCTAAAAGGGAATCGTGCTCACAGGGTTCCACGGTTTCACTGTTCATCACACTTATGTCTACATGTTTTGCTAGGTTACTGTCTTTATTTGTGTTTTCCGACGATGAGAGGGCCTCCCCTCGAGTTAGTTAGGAGGATTATCTTAGGTTAATTTGCATAGTCGTAGCCGTGGAGCAAACATAGGCCTAACCGAGAGGGTCTATGCTGCATAATTATCAAATAAATCCGGCGATACTTCGAAGGTTAGGATACAGGTACGGTCTGTCCGAACTATAGGTACAAAATCACTAATCCGAGTGAAATGACGAGGGTCTCGTAGGGCTTACAGTTAGGGTATCAGTAGAGCCTGTTACTTAGGACCTTTCCTTCCTGATAGCTTAGAACGCTGGGGGTTATTTTAAGTGTTCGTTTCAGTGACGGATGACCAACGAGGTCGTTACGTTTCAGGAGGCACTCGGTAACGTAGGACTTTTTCGTAGTCACCGAGGTTGCATTACGTTTCAACACGTGTTATCAGGGAACCGACGTCGTATTCAATACATTGAAGAGATCCATTATATTGCAACTTTGTGACAAACTGTAAATTCTCGATTTTGGTTGTCGGAAAACACTCCTGTAGGTGTAATTGTATTATTACACAAAATCAGAATTAAAAAAGTCCGCCCAACCGGGAACCGAACACGGATCTTCCACATTCTAGGCAGGCGTCGCTCTGAACCATATACCATCAGGACAGGTACATTTAAGCTCTGAATTGTAGTTGAATTAACATCTTTTTTTCAGAGCTTAAAATGTACCGCTCCTGATGGTTCTAGTGGTTAGGGAAGCCTGCCTGGAATGCGGGAGATCCGTGGTTCGATTCCCGAGTTGGGGCGGACTTTTTTAATGAGTTGAATTGAGTAAATAATAAAACTGTAAATATTGACAACACTAGTTTGACAGTGAATCTTCCAAGGGATAAGTGTAAACGTATTGTATCAATCATAAACAAAACTAGACGACTTAAGTTTTAATATTTAATACAATTATTCAGAAGTTTGGTATAGATTTCTGAATTGTATTAAATATTAACAATTCCACCTATGGATGTTTCCCAACTAACCAAATCGAGACCGAGATACTTAAGTTTTATTTAATTTCTTCACAAATTTCTTCTCAGCAAATAAAATAATGTTTGTGCTACAATAATATTACAACAATAATTATGCATAAAAACTTAGACAATGTTTATTGTTTATGACAGTAAAATTACAGTTTTTACTACATATTTAGACTCAATTGTAGGTTGCACCCCAGTTTTCAGATGTCTAAAATCAAAAAGTTGGTTTGCATGTGAATGTAGGTCGCGCTATTGTAATATGTGGGATTGTCGGTATGGGTAGACAACTGTTCTGCTTTAATAGTTCAAATAAATATCAAGTTAAAAAATAACAACAGTGGCGGAATTTATCGTGTGCAAGGTGTGCAATTTTCACAGCTGATCAGTCACGAAAAACCTTACAAACCCAAATTTAAATAGGTATTTTGAGTGAAACTTATTTTTAGTAAATGTTCTCTACTTTTAAATATCTTCCATAAAGTATTTATTGAATTTACGTTAGTAGTAAATAACAACGTACACCTATAATGTTGGTTGTGCTTATCGGCTAGGTTAGTGTGTGATTGGGGAAAGAAGAAAGGAGACCAACAGCTTACCTGACACGAGATGGGCAGCTACGAGAAGTTTCTCTAATGGTCGGTTGGCCAAAACGAACGGCATTGTGTATCTGTTTTTGTAAATATATTTGTTAACCAGCCCGTCTCACGCAGCTGTCCATCTTGTTTAAGGTAAACTGTTAATTTCCTTTCTTATTTTGCCAATCACAAACACTAAACCTATATTGTGGAAGTTACACGAACCCTGGTAACTTGGGGGTAATCGAAAATATCTAAAAACAATGGTGAAACGCACTTAACTACGATTGTTTAAGTAACACGTAATGCAAGTGACAGTGCAGCCACCATATTTTGTGTATTTGGCACCACTAATAAAATGTAATTCCCAAATAACAGAAAAATATGAAATTAATTTCATTACGATCTTAAATTGAGCAAAATCAAACTACTACTATGTTCCCAAACCCAATGAAATCTAATGTCAAGTCAAAGAACATAATCTATAATTTTGCAATCACAACAATCATCGTCACCATAACAAAATATGCACGCTTAAAACTCATTAAAATCCTCCAATCACACTCTTAGAATCGGAAAAAAATCCGGAGCTGTGTGCCCCGGACTCGCACTAGCTAAAGGGCCTTCCCCCCCCCCCCGAACCCCCATTGTACAAAAGCTTGTTCTTTCCTCACGAAAGAGGACCAATAAATAATTTTTGGACGACACACTGCACACCTGATTATCAGTTGAAAAGCCACCACTGTAACAAGGTTGGTAACCCCTCATCACATCCACCTCGTGCCCAAACAAGTCCTATAGGATGCTGCCAACATATTACACAGTTGGTAAGACATGCAGTGGCGTGTAAGTTTATTGTGTGGTTTGTTGGTCTTGAGTTAGCCAACCTGCTTACAATGCAGAAGGTTCAGGGTTCGATTCCCGCTATAGGCAGAAGATTTTTAACTTCTGATTTGGACTTAAATTCACCAGTTCTTGTCTTGGGAATTAGAAAACGGTAACTTAATAGCCGTCCTAGCAACGAAGTACATAATAATTTCAAAGTTGTTCTGAATCGGCCTTGTTTGCACTGTCCATACCACTGATTGCTGTACTATATTTCCTATTAAAAATATCGATCTTTGGTTGGTTATCGCTCACTCGTCGATTGCGACGGGGCCTGCAGGGTTGGCTTGGTCGAATTAGCTAGGCGTGTTCGATAATAATATTGTCAACTGTCATGGTGCCAACTATACGTTTAAGGCTATTCGACCGTGTTTTTCTGTTTTCCAAAATATGCCACCAAGTCAAAATATAGTGAATGAGTTTGAAACTAATTTTTTCAATTTTTCTGATTCAGTACACGGCCAATATCGCCAACTCAAAATAAGTTCAACTTCAATTCGCAGGCACACCATTCAACGACATTAATTTTCAAACTGGTTTTACATAGGATTGAAGATTGAAGATTGATTGGAAGATTGTTTTTTAACAATTGTCTTTCCTGCAAATTTTTTAAAATAATCTTTTTTTTCTCAGTCAGCCTATAGAAAACCAGTTGAAAATTAATGTCACAAAAACGCAACAACCTACTTTGAATGTTGTGCCTTGGCAAATTGAAGTTGAAATTATTTTGAGGTGGGGATATTGGCCGTGTACCGCATCAGAAAAATTTGAAAAAAATAGTTTTGATTTTCTAAAAGAGCCAGGTTTCAAAGCCATTCACTATATTTTGACTTGGTGGCATATTTTGGAAAATAGAAAAACGTGGTCCAATAGCCTTGAAGTTAAACAGAAACGTTGATTTCAATGCCCAATTGTCAAATTAATTGCATATTTTCACAAAGTATCACGGTCCCTACCTAGGCCTACTATATAGCACTAGCACAGGGTTGCCACCAAGAAAAAATAAAAATACTGTTTGAGCACATCAAAAATCCTTAGAAATCCTCAACGAAACACTCAAATCCTTAAAAATCCTTTTAATGGCGTAATGTACCAATTTCGATATGATTTCGATACATCAAAATGTGATTGGTGTAAAAAATAATTAAAAGAGAAGGCCTATTTTTAATGATTTGAGGCCAAATAGGGCTGATAAAGTATCACCATTTCACTATAAATGCATTTTTAACGATTTTTACGACCTCACAATCGCGTTTTATGACCCGGCACCTCCACCATGATCCAGTCGGGATTAATTTCATTTCAACTACCTACCCGGCATCTCCACCAAAATTAAAAATTTTGCATTTTTGGCATAAATTTTGATATTTAATATTTAGGCCTATACATAGAAAATATCCCACTTGTCGATATCGCATTGAAATATAGATTTGAAGCCCAGCATTAGTTAAAAACAGTGTAAAACAAAGAACTTTTACTTTATTTTATTTAAATCCGTAAATTGGAATAAAAATCCACTGATCCGATTTGCACCCTCAAAATCCATTTAAAAAAAAATGGCAACCCTGAACTAGCATAGGCCTATGCTCCATTTATTTTGCAGTCTGAATTTATTTATTTATTTGGACAACAATACAACAAGTACAGTTAAAATTTAAATTTTAAAAT